>JAJJWX010002923.1:0-13724 GCA_023529315.1 Papaver bracteatum
GTGGACCATCTTATTTCCCTTTGGGGTTGTGAAGACCAATCCAAGGCCTGACCCATCTTTATTGGACGATCCATCCACAAAAATTTCCCATCGTGTCGGGCTACAAGTCTCGAGTAAATCAGAAGGATTCTCTTGGTCCTCCTCCATTCCAGGGATGTTTTCTACTTCATCTTCGTCGCTCAAGGGAAAGTCTGCCAGAAAGTCGGCCACTGCCTGTCCTTTTATTTATGTTCTCATCTCGTAGAAAATATCGAAGTGCTTGATATTTTCACTCCACTTGGAGATCCGCCCCGACCTGGATGCGTTGTCGAGCACTGATTCTATTGAGGATTTCGTGAGTACCCTAATTCTGTGGGTTTGGAAATACGTACGAAGTTTCTGTGTTGAAAATACCAAAGCTAGTATCAGTTGCTCAATTCTAGTGTAGTTCGTCTCTGCTGGGTTCATGATTTTGCTTATAAAATACACCGGCTTCTCTTCTCCTCCCACGTTCTTGACTAAGACGACACTAATGGCATAACTGGTCTCCCCGAGATATAGGGTCAGCAACTCCTCGGGCTCGGGTCTTTGTAATAATGGTAGGCTCGCGAAATGCTGCTTAATTTTCTGAAAATCTTCTTCGCATTCCTCGGTCCATTTGAACTTCTATCATTTCCTTAACGTCCCGAAGAAGTCCTTACATTTATCAGATGATCGAGAGATAAATCGCCCCAAGGATGCCAAGTTCCCGTTTAGCCGTTGTACGTCTTTAATCGTCATGGGTGATGGTATTTATACGACTTCTCTAATATTATCTAGGTCGGATTCGATACCCTTGTCAGTAATTATGTACCATAGGAACTTGCTCGAGGTAACTCAAAAAGTGCACTTAGCGGGGTTCACCCTTATCTTTTATCTTCTCATGGTTTGAAATATATAACGGAGGTCATCAATATGATTGAAGGCCACCTTGCTCTTGACCATCATGTCGTGGACATATACCTCAATGATGTTGTGTATCCTGTCTTCAAACATGTCTTCTACCAACCTTTGATAGGTGGCGCCTGCTTTTCTTAGCCCAAACGGCATTTTGGTATAACAATATAACCCTCTGGGTGTGAATAAATATGTGTTCTCTTGGTTCTCAGGGCCAGGGGGATCTGGTTGTACCCCGAGTACCCGTCCATAAGGGTTATTTTCTTGTAACCGACTATGGATTCTACTAGCTGACCGATGATGGGGAGGGGGAAACTATCTTTCGGGCAAGCTTTGTTTAAGTCGCTGAAGTCGATGCAAACCCGAACCCCTCCATTCCTTTTAGGTACTATCACCATATTAGATATCCATTGTGGATATTGAGCCTTTCTAATGATTCCTTCTACTTGTAGCTTTTTTAACTCGGCCTCCACCGCTACCTGTAACTCGGGTGCAATTCTCCTCATTTTTTGTCGGATCGGCTTGAACTTGGGATCTATTCTCAAGTGATGTGAGCAGACTTCTGGATCAATTCCCTCCATATCGTGCATATTCCAAGCGAATACATCCATGTGTTCCTTTAAAAGTGTTATCAACTGCTGTGTTTGTTCATCCGTCAACAGTGTCCCTATTCTCACCATTTTGGGTTCTTCCTCAGTGCCTAAATTAATTTGTCGGGTAGGTTCTAAGGCCGAGAAATTCGAATTTGATTTATCGACTATCGTCGGCTCCTTTGATTGCTATAAGATCTCATTCTCGCCTGCTTCATAGGTTGTGATGGCTTGTGATATCACCTTTTCTAGTTCTCCATCTTCCCTCATCTTCTTAACTTTGTTATTTTCTTGGCGTTTCCTTGATCGTCTTTCTTCATTCTATTGGATATCTATCTGTACGCATTTTCTTGCTACCTGGGGATCACCCAACACTTCCAATACTCCTCAGTAGGATGGAAACCGCAGTCTCTGGTGGTACGCCGATGCTACTCCTTTGATTCCTGTGAGCCAGGGTCTACTAAGAATTGCTTCGTAAGGCGACACGACATCGACCACACAGAAGGTGGTGAGTGTGTCTAAATACCCTTCTCCGTCCGAGACCCCGAGGGTGACTTATCCTTTTGGTACCGTCACTGTACCGTTGAAACCGTAGATTCGACAGGTCGACGGGATTAAGATGTCATCGGATAACTCCATTCTTTTAAAGGTATCGTAAAAAAGGACCTCGACTTAACTTTCGCTGTCCATTAATATCCTTTTGATACCCCATTATTCGATAAGTAAGATTACCACTAGGGGATCTCCATGGGCTTGACCATTTGACAGGACGTATTTTGCTAAGAAAGTGATCGGCTGCATCATCCAAGGTTCCATGGGTAGAGTTTTAGCCACGCTGAAGATTTCCTTTCTCGCCCGATCTCTTTTATGAATCGTTGAAGTGATACATGTACCCAAGTCAAACCCCTGAGTTTTCGGGTGCGAGATAGTGTTGCATACGAACTGGGTACCACGATTAATTCTTATTTGATGTACCGGCACATCGGGCTGGATAGGTGTCGGCGATATCTTGACAAAATGTCGTAAGTACCCATCTCAGATCAAATGCTAGACTATATCCTTTACTTCCCGACAATCATTAGTCGAATGGCCACGATACTGATGGTAATGAAAAAACTCGGGATGGTTCCTTGTATCATCGTACTGGATTCCCCTCGTCTTTGGGTATCGGATGTCGTTCCTCTTTTCTACTTCCTTGAATATTTCTTCCAATGGTGCATTTAGTGGAGTGTAAGTTCTGGGTTCGCGGCGAGGCTTCTTTCCTTTCTCGACCCAACTTTTATTGTTTGACCCTTGATGTGGCGTGCTCGGCCTTTTCTATGATCGTTTTGGGTCTTCTCGTGGGATCGCCTCTACTGTAGTTCTTGCTTCTTGTATTCCCCTATCATGTGCCCTTTCCTGTATGTATTCTAGGGCGATATAGTTTTCTTGCATCTTCTTGATTTCCCTTAACGTTTGGGGTTTGTCAGTGTACATTTTTATCCAAATAAGGTCTGATTTTCCCAATGAGTTTTCAAACCCGAAGATCTGTTGATCGACCGGTACCTTCCCGATGTCATTAAACATATTTATCCATATATCTGCTAGAGACCGCAATGGTTCCCTAAATCTTGGTGCTAGTGAGAAGAGCTTATTGACTCTGGGACGAGCAATACTGTGTTGTGCATGTAAGTTTTCAGGAAGATTTCCACCGAGACAGCATAATTTCCAACGGACTCATCAGGCAAGTTGTAAAACCAGCTCTTTGCCTCGCCTTCGAGACTCGCCGGAAATAATTTGCACATAACCACATCGTAATTCGTCCATTGTAACAGAAACATATTGTACATTTTAACATGTTCTCCTGCGTCACCGGTGCCGTCGAACCTGGATGGGAAGGTCGGTAACATACACTTTGGCGAGAATGGGGTCCGCTCCAGTTCCTTAGTAAACGGTGTCTTTTGTGCTTCACTAATAACCTCTGCCAACTTGTCGTCCTCGCCATTCCCTGTCAGCTTCTTGACCATCTGCTCAAGTTACTCAAGATTTCGCTTGGTTGTTGCGTCAGATTCTTCGTTTGTCGCCTCTTTTTTGGTCGAGGAGTCTTCAGGTGGGCCATATCCTCCCCTTGGGATATTAGGGTCTGGAAAACGTTCTAGACTCGGTGGTGGGGTTGGAGTATGTCTCGACTATGTGCGATTGATAGAGGCCCCTCGGCTCGACGATCCTCGTGATCCGGATCTATGATTGCGAAGCTGGTAGTTTTCATGATCTAAGTCTAGATTCCTTCTCTGCATCTCTCTCATAAGATCTTCAAGCCTTCTTTGGCTCGCCAAGATAGCAAGTAACATCGGGTCAGTGCGCTCGTGGCTAGAGTGACCATTCATCTGGTTTCCTGCTGCATTGGGGGGTGCGGTTGGTGGTCCTGCTGGAGGGATTACATGGGGAATTATAGGAGCTGCGGGAGGATCGACTGTTACTGTCGGAATGTCTCGATTGAGGTTGCCCATTCCAAAACGCACTTGCCTAAGACTTTCTCCTTCTTGTTCTAGTGCATTTTGTTACTCCACTTGTTTCCTTTCTCGCCATCGTTCTTCCTTCATCATTTGTACTTCCTCGGTATCTGATGCAGTTCTTCCATATTACAGGTCCCCCCTGCCTCATCTGGCTTAGGTTAATCCTCATTACTCTTAACGGGAGGTCGTCGTATCGGCCTAGATCGACTTCTTCGTCGACAGTTGCCATGCCTCTGCCTGGTGCTTGAGATTCGCCTTGATGATTTTGACGGCTACTCTCTTATCGGGAATCTGTTAGTTCTTCTTGCGCGCTAGATCCCTCTATGGCTCGATTCCTGAGAATCCTACCCATCCTGGAAGTTCTTTCCATCGCTTCGAGTGTTTCTTTTGTGCCTCGGATCGCTCGTCCCTACCTACGTCAACAAAGTACATATCACTTACTTCAAACTGTTTTCGAAAAGGTTAAGGATAATGTACAGCAGTTCTGTTGTTTTAGTGTGGAAAAAGTTTTTCATAGTACAATTTCATTTACGCTAGCGTGCTGATATCAGCAAACAAGTGTTTTTGACCGAAGAGGACAGATGTTGAAAAGATGTTTCGACACATCGCTTTCGGTACTTTCTCTACGCATTAATCATTGTTTGTCCTAACATACCTAGTGCCATAAATCATTAATTGTCCGTACGTTAGATCGGAGAATTTCTTTCTTGGCTATGGTTAATAATAACGACAACCTTCACCTGTTGTTTCGCCGGTGATTCACCTACGCAGATTGCCGGAGTTCCCCAAGGACATCTTTTCAGTGGGGTTCTTTTGGTTTTCTACTAACACTATGAGGCTTCTACTGTGGGATCAAGATGAGACTTATTAATGAAGTACTCACTATACTCCTTCCAGCCGTAGCTTTTGGAAATTCCAACTCGATGACTTCGAGTTAGTCTTACCTTCACTACTTATCGTGCGTTCCTTAACTTACAAAAAGGATTTAAACGGAGAAATAACGTTTCAATCTAACTTCCACCGATTATCAAAGATGATCCATTCGAGAGCTTTGAGGTGCTATGATGGTTAACTTTCACCGCTCAGATCGAACATAAGACGATCTCTAATCGAGGAACCTAACCTAACAGAAAACACTTAACTTATAAGCTAAGAAACCTCTTGATACTACTCGTAAGAAACAAGACGATGAAGACAATTTAACCAAGCTTTTCTTTTCAAACTAAAGTTTTGCAAGTTTCTTAATGATTATGCAAGTGGCAACAAACGTAAAGAAATCGAGCTTTTAATCAAAAAGGTAAATTTTAAACGACCGATCTAACAACTTATGCGTTCCGGCCATTAGAGTAGATGTTTTTAGGAGCTGTTGAATCTCTCTTTCAATGGCATTTTGGCAAGGTATCTTAAAACATGTTATACGATACCCTTAGTCGGCGCCAGAATGTATATGTAGAAAATCCTACAACTACATCCAATGATTCATACTACTAAAAATATAAAGTAACAAGCAAGGGAAACACTAGAACACAAGATATACGTGGTTCGGTATGATTACCTATGTCCACGGGGTAAAGAGATGATCTTATTATGTGATTCAAGGTTACAAGATGAATGCTTCTTTCTCTCGATACTCTAAGTGTGCCCTCTTTCCTCACTTCTTACTTGACCGTTACCTCTCTACATGGTCTCTATTTATAGTCACAGGTGACGATACAACCAGTACTACAATGTTAGGCATGATGTAGCTTCCTTGAAGTTCTTCTCGGGTCATCAGTTGATGTTTCGGCCGACATTCCTATCTGCTTTGGTCGAGATATTTAGCCGAGCCGAGTAATGTCTTCTTCTGATATCTCACTTGCCGAAGTTGCTTGCTTGGTGATGATGACCGATGTCGCCCTTTAGGTCCCTGGCCGAGTCTTACTTTGACCGAGTTCTTCAGATCTCTTCACCAACTTTGTCAGTGCACTAATTGTTCTTGTACCCGATGAGCATCACATCAGAACTTTTCCTCTCTTTATGTCGACCTCACGGATCGCTTCGATTCCTTTTCTCGCGCTTAGATTTGGTGAGGCGATTCAGTACTTCTAGTGCTATTTCCTTTGATAAACCAGTGTCTAGGATTGTTCCACCTGTCCCTGTGGATTATTTACACCTACACCCATGATACAAATTTAATCAACTAACCGGAAACTGAAGAAAAAGGAATTTGCAGCGGGGTTTTCTAGTAATGACTTTGATGGAATCGTTGTTGGGGTTAGCGGTAGTGGTCCAGAAGATGCGACGACCATTTTTGTTGATGTATCTAGAGGAATTTTGCAGTTAATACACTGATGGATTTTATGATGGTTTTACAATGGTGATAGAGAGAAAAAAGTGATATTAGTGCGGCGATGAAGGGTCTGTGGAAGGAAGAATTGGGATTGCTTTCTTATGAGAAATGATAAGGGTGTACTGGTAAATTTATTTAGTTATTACATTTTATAAAATAAATTTAATAAATTTTTAACAGAAGTCAAAATTTAAGTTAGTCAATTCGGGTCAACTTCCATTTCCAAGTACCAAACTCTAAGTTGGACAAAAATTAGACCAAACTTTAACTTTGGACAAAATATGAGTACCAAAAACTAAATAACCCAAGAAACTAAAAGACTCCGCTATGAGCTAACTTACTTGAAAAGATCACAAATTTACACCAAACAACCAGTTCATATTTCAACAGACAGATGAATACAGCCCCCGCCAAAAAATAAGCCAGTAAATCAATCAATAACCGAAAATATCAGGAAATTAGGATTACATTTCCAAATGGTTTTTATTTTTTACTACTACTAGTTGATGTTTCCCCATTGGTTCCTGGTGAAGTCGGTATTCCTGTTCCGGTTTCGCATATGTACGCTAGTTATTGAAACTCAAAGCAGTACAGATCAAAAACATAAGCGAATTGACGAACCATCATTTGCCCTCAGCAGCAATCTTCCTTTTAATCTCTTGAGCTGTGTTAAACAAGCCCATAGTAGGATTGTTGCATATGAAGCACTTCTTGTTTTTCGAATGATGCTTCCGAGCACAATGTTCACAGAAATAATGCTTGCATTTGGTAACAACAGGATCCACAAAAGACTGCCTGCAAATGGAACACACAGAAGGAAGCGCATCATCATCATCATCACTCACATTTGATCTTCCGTCTTCATCCTTGCCATCTATTTTTAAAGCTAAATTCCTCTTTCGAATCTTCTCATCTTCCTCCCATTCAATCTCCATCTGCAATCCAGATTTATAATCTCCTCTATCATGCACAAACTTACAAGAATCCCCAAACCCACAATACCCAGTCTCCTTATAATCCTTACATATATCTGGTTGATAATCAAACCTCATTGTAGTACGAATATGAGCAGAAGCCCTAATTGGTCCATGTGAACCGGTATGTTGTCTTCTATACCCATGTATGATGTATACCTTTATAAAGCTGCTTCCCATCACTAGGCTTCTTCTTCTTCTTCAATTCATCATCAGCTCTCTCGCGTATCGCTCTAACATCTTTCGAAAAATCAGTTTCAGTTTCTAACCTAGCTGTAGCTTTACAATCATGTTGAACTTGAATTTCCTTGGACGACTCAAAATAAAATCTGCTAGACTCATCAGGTTTTTGATTCGTTTTAAATAACTTATTATCAGATCTTGGATCCAATTTGGGTTTTTGAAACATTGAATATTCTTTAGATTCGTCTTCCTCTTCCACACCATTCTTAGGTTTCTGTTCTTAGATGGTTTTCGATTGAATTCTTTCGGTGGTTCACTCGACCGTTGAGGTTCACTGGGATCCGACATTATTATGTTCCCCCTTTCGTTGTTTCACACAGAGGGTTATTGAGTAATAGAGAGCAGAAATCAAAATCTATGAGACGAAGAGAAATTGTGAAATAAATAAGAGACTGGTTTCCTAATTTGGCAAAAACTCGGTATTCTGAGATAGTATTGATTCCGGTTTGGTTTCTATTTTTAATACACGTAGCCGATCCGGAACGATCCAAATAAAGCTAGGTAAGAACGGCCGATACGTCGCCAATGTAAAACATGTCAACGCTGCCGCGTTGGTCGGATCAGTAATCCAGTCGATGGATTGGTCTAAGCATCATTGAAGAAAGTGGAAGATGTATATTTATGGAAAGGTCAGCGCTGATGGCAGATTGCATCGGACGATATAGTTCAAAAGTGGAAGATGTATATTTATGGAAGGGTTGGCTTCCTTGTATGTTATTTCCTTCTTGTATGCTCTTGAAACAGGCTTGTTTATATGGAAGAAAATGAGGTGTATATAGTCGTTACCAAACTCGTATATATTCCCACTGAGTGATGCCTAAACCATTACCAAATTCGATTAGAGCTTTAATTGTTTAACTTCCAATGACAAGTGACTCTAAAGGGGAGGAAATGTCTAAGAAATTTTGTTTGGCCGCAATTCATCGCACTAGTATCATCCTTCACTGTTGGTAGTTGTCCCCCTGCCGAAACTTTCTGGGTCTGCCACTACTGGGATATGAACCATTCGCAGTTACAAGGAACTTCAATCGTGGCATAAACAACATATTCTCTATTGGGATATGAACCATTCGCAGTTACAGGGAACTTCTATTGTTTAGATCGGATAACGGTACATAATTTGTCTAAGGTTCACTTCCTATTTTTCTTAAAAATCAAGGGATTATTCACCAGTTTAGTTGTGTGGGAACGCCTCAACAAAAGTGTATATTAATTATATGTCCCTACTTTTAACTCCCTATAAATATATCCTTATGCAACAATAAATATGTCCCTCCTTTTTTATAACCTTATCCATTTAATATTAGATTACCTTAATACCCTTACTCATATAATATTTTTCTTTATTTCAAAATACAACAAATTTCTTCCTCTACCACTTCACCACCACCACTAGCACCACCACCACCAACATTCAACTACCATTCCACCACCACCACCGTTCAACAACCACCACCTACCAACCGCCACCACCACCAATATTCCACCACCACTCCTTCACCGCTACCATTACACCACCACTAGTCCTCCTCCACCACTAGTTTGTTGCCGCCACCACCACAAATTGGTAACGCCGCTACCACCGCACCGCCGCCACCACCATCATCACCACCACCACCGTCACCGCGCCACCACCACCACCATCACGCTTTGGTTCAAATTTTTGTATCAACAAAAAGTAGTTGATCCATTTCAGTTGGCTCAAACAATGGATGTTTATCCATTGCAGTTGGATCAACAAGTAGAAATTTATCCATTGAGTTGGATCAACAATGGATGTTTATCCATCTTTGATGGAAAAATGCTACAACTTCATCACCTCATAGCTTTCAGATCCACCAACAAAACCATCAACAATAGAAGTTTATCTAGTTTATCCAAGAAAAAGGATCAACAGTAAAAGTTGATCCAATTTTAGTAGATCAACAAGGGAAGTTGATCCATGTAAAATTGGATCAATAATGATAGTTTATCCATATAAAATGGAGTGAACTTGGCGTGAGTCGAACACGCATCATGTCGACATGGATCAGTCATGCTACCATTGCACCACAAGTTCAATATTAGAACAAATTTACATGATTTAAACTACAAAACATGAGTTCAAAGGATCAACAACAGTAGTTGATCCCATATAGATGGATCAAAAACCATAGTTGATCCAATATCACTGCCTGCTTCAACCCATATAACCAACATATTTCATTACCTGTAGCTTCATAAACACCAACATCTCCAAGACCAGCTTCAAAACCAATCTCAGTTGAATCAACAATGGATGTTTATCCATTCCAGTTGGATCAACAACCATAGTTGATCCAAATTATATGGATCAACAACCATAGTGAACCCACCCATGGCTTTGCTGCACTCCCATGCCTCTCCACTCATTCTTCGCACCAAATACAAATTCACAATCGAGGCGAAGAATTTATATTCCAATATTCATCAAATTCACAATCACAGATGAAGAAACCATATTCCAACATTCATTAGCAACATAATACAAATTTTACCGCTCTACTGAAGGAAAAGACTACAACTTATCGGAAAAAAGAAAGAGAAAACTATAAACAAGTATTAAGAAATCAAAAGGCATAGTTGCACAATTACTCTTTTTTACGGACTTCACAAAAACTAGAAATACCAATCTTTTCATCAACTTCACAAATCAGGTGAAGTCAAGAGAAACAAAACTATTTCATACAGTATGTTAAACAAGAATAATAAAAAGGCAGTTTGCACAATAACCGAGTTTCTATTCTTTACATTAATTTTACAATAGAAAAGGCTATTACGGATCTCAAGGAAAAATGTTATTACCTATACACAACTAGCATGAATTTCTTTCTCTGTGATCTGTGAAAATAATGACTTGGAGTTTGATGAATGTTACACAACCTCATTCGAAATGGGCACAGCTATAGAGCTTCCAACAGTTCAATTGTGTAACAGACGAGTAATATATTAATATGAATAAAAGGTCAACCATCTTTACCAACCTGGTCTGGAACTTGAGCATTTCATCTTTATGGTGGTTAATCCGATTCTTTGCAGGAATAAGGCTTCCTCTTTATCAGCTACTAGGAAGCTTCAATACAATTTATGTAATCTACTTGTAATCAGCTGCCTAGAAAAACTAAACCAAATCAAACATAATTCGGAGCATTGATTCAGTAGAAACAAAATGAAAAAACACTCAAACAAATTACAGTTAATACTACACGCACATACCTACAGTCTGGAGTTGAAGGAATGTGATTGAAATTCAATGACAAAAACGCAATCCTTAGCTAATTCGTCTTGGTCTCCTCAGCCTTTCATACACTTAGAGATGAAAATCAACTTTATAGCATTAGATTGGGATGCAACAACCTTTTAAAACCTTGGTAAATAGACAGAACACTGCAATAGAAATTTCTTAATTAATAAAAAAAAATCAATCGAACCGGTGTCTTCTCTACTCTCTTTATCTTTCATATATTTCCTTATTCTTATGGCATCATCATATTTACCAGAATCTGCGTACATATTTGATAGTGGAACATAGACCCCACAAAGACATTTAAAATGTACGAGTATCATATAGCAAGGAGTGAACATAGAGCACGGTCCCCATTTAATTTACCAACTCACCGAGACTTGTCATCAGGAACTCGATTTTGTCCATTGCTTTTTGATACATCAAGTCTAAAGTTACACTTTCTTCTACTGCAAATTCATTATCGAAATTTATTACAAGGGGACTACTCCAAAGTAGAAAATAAACCCAAACAACACCAACACCAACCCCAAAAAATCACCAACACCACTAATTAATTACCACCAAAGACCACTACTAACACACAGCCTCCACCACCACTGAATTTAGCCAAAACAATGATACATATTACTACTATTGAAATCCGATTATTTTCAACATCACTAAAATCCCATATCATGGCCATCCAATCTTTACTAGCAAACTTACATAATGAAAAACACATACATACTTATGCAAGAGATTCAATTCAATTGATGTGAAAATACAAGAAATCAAAATTGAAGATTTCTAGGGTGTTGGATACAAACCTGATCTGCCGCTTACTCCCTGGAATTATTTTGATTTTGGTTCTCTATTTCAACTCAAAATTACCAGAGATTGAAACCTTCAAATCCAATCTATCGATCTCTTCAAGAACTAACACGATATCATTTATTTTAGGTATTTCAAGCCAAATCAAGTCCGAAATAGAAATGAATCTAATGTTTCTCATACCGAGATTCGTTTTGGAGAGTAATTTCTGTTAAAAATTCTGGTGAATCAAAAGAGGAAATCGATCTAAAATCAATTCTTTGGGAGGAGGTGGTGATCTTGATGGTGGCAAGAGATGATGGTGGAAGTGGAGGTGGTGCTAGCATAAGCGATGGTGGCGATGAAGAATATGGTGGTTGTTGGTGGAAGATGAAAGAAGAGATAAAAATTAGATCTAAATATGAAAATGAAACGTTAGGTGTGAAGGGTAAATATGGAAAGAAGGAAAATGTTAATGGACCCCTGATGGGCTTATGGATGAGGAGGGACATATTTATTTTGTGATAAGGATATTTGTATAGACCATCAAAAGTAGGGACAAAAGTTCAATTACCACCCCACACCTCAACAAAATGGGGTAGCCGAAAGGAAACTAAGACATATTCTTGAAACAGCTAAGGCCATTATGCTTCATATGAATGTCCGAAAAAATACTGGTCTCATGGGGTTTTAACGGCTACCTATCTAATTAATCGACTACCTAGTCGTATTATTGAATTCAAGTCCCCACTAGAAGTCTTAAAGGGTCACAAGCCTGTTATATCTCACCTGCTACAATGTTTGTTACGTGCATCTCCAAGCAATTCACCGTGACAAGCTAGACCCCCGAGAAACTCGTTGTGTATTTTTTGGTTATTCGTCGACCAAGAACGGTTATATATGCTACAATTTTTTTTTTTGATCGGTATATATATTATTTTTTTGGAGGAAACAGACTATATATTAAGATCAGCTCTCAGAAATCCTGAGAGAGTTAATAATACAACTTGGTGGATCATTAAAATCCCACCATCTGTTTACATTATTTGAGATTGCACTTTGAGCTAAATCATGTGCAATAGAATTGGCATCCCTAGGAATCGCCGTGAACCGAACTTCACTAAAGTTCTTCACACAGTCTCTAATTGACAGAACTGTGTATCTAATACACCATGGTATTTCATTAGAGTTACCCATAATAGCTTCAGGAATATCTGATGCATCACCCTCCACTATAATCTTGGAAACTTGAAGTCTGGCAGCCAATTGAACTCCAAACCTGTAAGCCTTTCCTTCTGCCGCAGTGGATGAAAATGAATCAAAACATATAGTACCACTTTCTAAGAACGAACCAAAAGAGTCCATAGCCACTGCTGCCACAGCACTTCTCCCATTATGAAATGCCGCATCAACATTTATTTTTACGAACAAAGGAGGAGGACGTTACCAAATTGATACATTGGATTGACTGACATTTAAGCCTGAACAAAATTTTAAGGCATGATGTAAATCAAACATCTTAAAGTCTTGCAGAGAGTTACTTACACATTGCTGCACCGAAATTCGAACATTATTGAAAATGACGTCATTTCGAGCTTTCCATATGTTCCACAGGAAGCAAGCTCCCAAGTTTAACATAATTCCTTGATCTGTCTGAGATAACCAAGTTTGAATAATACTCATAATAGATGTATTATCGCAAATCTCTATAATAATTGGACTAGTTTGATATACAGATCTTGCGAATTGGCAGTTAAAGAGAAGATGTAGCACATTTTCTTCTGATCATAAAGTGACAAATATTGTGAACCCGAGTATTATATCTTCTTATGTTACTTAAAACTGCTAAACCATCATGGAGAACTTTCCACACAAAGGTTTCTATTTTTGGTTGAATTTTCATTTTCTTCCAGAATAATTTCCAGGGAAAAGCTGCAGTAGAAGAAGAAGTTGCAACATTGTCTGACAGCAGTTTGTAACTTGATTTAGTATTGAAATTTCCTGACAGAGTTTTAAGCCAGATAAGAAAATCTTCAATATCATCGTCCTGTGGGATATAGATACCATTAATAGCTTCAACCTGTTCCGGAGGGAATATAAGATTTAGTAACTCCATATCCCATC
>JAJJWX010002924.1:0-24500 GCA_023529315.1 Papaver bracteatum
ATTAGGTTTTATACAAAATCTACTTTCCAGTTTTTGTTTTGAAATTCTCAGATCCGAAAAATGAAACAAAGAATAAGAAAAGTGAGAAGAAATTTGTCCTTTTTGATGATTTGTTGACATAATTTTTGCTGGTCTTTTCTTTAGGTGCCTCTTAATATATCTCCTTCTCTCTATTTGTTGTATAATCATGAGTTTTCGTTGTAGCTTCCATATTTGATCTTGAAGTTTTTTAAAAATGAGATCCAATTCTAATGATAGCCAATTTCTTTGAATCTTCTTCAATTTGACAAGTAGGTAGTGTTTCTAGCGCCAAAATGTAGTTGAAGGTTTTCCTACAACACACCCCTTATCATATCTTGATATTAATTTCTAGATCTACATATAAAAATGGTAGTAAAATTGCTAAAATTATAAACGGACACCAAGAATTTTTACATGGTTCGATCAATTTGATCTACATCCATGATTCTTCACTATGATTGTTAAAATTTACATTTGATTTTACATTGATAACCTCCATTAATGGAGTTCTAAATCTATTTTTGGGGAAGAAGATGATAAAGAAAAATACATTCTCTCTCTAAAAATCTCTCTGCAAAAATATTTCTCTCTCCTAAAATTATCTCTCTCCTGCTCTTTTCTTTATATAGGTATCTTCATAGTGGGTGACAGCTCACATTCAACTCATCTTTCCCATTTTTTAGGATTTCTGCTATGCTCCTTGCAGGCTCTGATATCGTGCTCGCGAGATCTGCTATCGTGCTCGCGAGACTCTTTTGTCGTGCTCGCGAGACTCTTTTTTCATGCTCGCGAGACTCTTTTGTCGTGCTCGCGAGACTCTTTTATAACCACAAAATCTTCATTTCCTTCCTTGCTCTCGCGAGCTCCTACCTTGTGCTCGCGAGCATTCTCTCTAACTACAAAATATTCACATCTTTCTCATGTTTTATGCTGTCGTTGTCTATTACGTCATTCTTTGTATTATTCTCTGACTCTCGCAAAGTGTTGTTAATCCCGCGTGAATATAGTTGTAGCGATATTCTGGTCCTAGAAGAATCAAAGAGGTAGATACATTAAATTCAAGGACTTTCGGCCCCGACTACTATGGCCCGACCAAATAATTACATGCTACTATGACACGACTAACTTAGACCATCCCTAATAGTCATGGTCGTAGGTCCAGACTACTATGGCATGTTAAATAAATACAGCTGGTATGACATGACAAACTAAATACTAGAGTCATACCTGATGGTCGGGGATGTAGGCCCCAACTATTATGACCTGACTAATTAAACGCATCCTCGACCATTACAGATGAATTAATTCTTCTTAATAGTAAAATGCACGAAAAAGAATAAGCATTAACATGGGATATTATTATTCTTTACTACACAATAATGTAAGCGACCATGGCCGAGACAGTAGACCCCAACTAAGTAGACCCGACGAGCACAATATCGGGGTTGTAGACCCCAACTAATTTGATCCGAGGATCACAACATCGTGGCCGAGCTAAACACCTTGGATTTCAACTTAATTATCGCAAATTTTAATATGAGACTATGTTTGACCAAAGATTTTCTAGTCAATGCCTTTAATTTAACCTGGCTCTCAGGAAACTAGGGTCACAGGCCCCGACTAATTTATAGACTCAACTGCCTATATTCCATATTCATGTAGATTGATAATCTTACTACCAATGGATTATCATGTGCTTCATAACATTCTGGAATTTCAGTGGCTTCAAAAGAAATTTCACGTTTCTGCCAATCTTGAAGTCGTGAAATTTTTGCGATGTTCATTACTTCCTTTCCTTCACCATCCCTCGCATATACCCTGCTTAACACATTATCATGAAAATCCTCTATGGTTTTATATGAATGAACAATGGAATTACAGAAAACATTCCTTGCTTTTGACCCCACTTCTATATGTAGGATTTCTTCTCCCTTTTCTTTTGTTGTGTTCTCCCTGCGAGTTATGAATGGAGCCTGTGGTAATTGTTGCGACTGTGTCTGCTTAAGTAAAAATTGATTTAGTTTTCCTTGATCAATCATTCGCAAGATTATCCTCTTGATATTATGGCAATTATTTGTAGAATGTCCATGAAAATGATGATATGAACAAAATTCATGACTTCTTGGACCCATTGGTGGTTCCTTTCCCATGTTCCATGGAGTTGGTATATTATCTACCAGGATAATTGCTTGCCATATCTTTTCTACACTTGTATTCAAAGGTGGCAACTTTATCTCTTCCCTTACCATTCTTTGACCTCCTTGACCGTTGTTATAATTTTGTCTCTGGTTCCCTTGTCCAAAATAATTTTTCCTTTGTCCCCCATAATTTTCTTGTTGTTGATCTAGTCTTGGAATTTGGTTATTTCCTATTCGATTATAGAAATTCCTGTCTCTATCATACTCTTATTGATCTCTACTACCCATTGCTACCATTTTTGGCTGGCTATCATTGATTTTCTTCTCTTCTGAAATTTGCGAAGAAGTTTGTGAGGATGTTTACGAAGTACCTGCTACTACATTGATTATTTTGGGAAGTAAATTTGCTCCTCCCTCTTGATTGCTAGTGTTTGTTACTGGATATGACTCCATACTGTTTTGCTTTTCCTCTAGTGTAATGTATTCTTCTTGCAATTCTCGTAACTCTGTCATCATTATGGAATTCTTTCTTCTGAAGATTTGAACATATAATTGTTCAGTTGCGAACATCGCATTTATGAAGGACAGAATCAAGTACCTCTCATCCACGCGCCCTGCCATATCACTGCACATAGTCTTCCATCGTCTTACCAAATGCTTCAAACTTTCACCCACTCTTTTTTTTAAACCAAATACATCTTCAATACCAAGCCGTGAAGAGTGATTTGTGATATATGCTCTAAGGAAAGTTGCTTGCAAATGACTGAATGACGTAATAGTGTTCTTAGGGAGTCCTTCGAACCACTTTAAAGCTTCCCCTGTTAAACTCGATGCGAAGTACTTGCATAACACATCATCATGATTTTCCCATTGTAACATGCATCTTATGTATGCTTTAATGTGCTGAATAGCACATGAAGTCCCATCAAAGATACTGGTAAGTGTGGGAAAATTGCATTTTGGTGGAATTCCTCCCAATTGTACTTCTCTAGCAAATGGAGTCCTCGAAGCTTCTTCTATTGCTTCATCTAATTGCCTTCTATCTCCTCCTCTTCTATTGTTTATCATCCCTCTCATTTCTGCTAATTCTCGAAAGATTCGTGCATTTGCCTCAGAATTCTCATCCATTGGTCTTTTTAATGCAGCTTCTCTTCTTCTACGTTCTTGCACTTCCTCCCTTGCGATCCTTCGCATTCTATCATATTCTTCATTAATGTTTTCATTTGCATAATTTTGCAAATATCTTCTTTCTAAATTATCATAATTGTTCAGTTGCAGAGCATCTTGGAATTCTTGTTCTTCCCTTTCTATTCTTCTCATGCGAATATTAGGAATTTCTTCTTCTTCATTTCTCCTTCTTCTGTGATTTATTTCTTCTTGATTTGCTTGGACTCTGATTCGAGAGTTTGGTTTATTCCTCTCCACTTCTGTTCGTTGATTTACAATTCTTCTCTTAATTCTTTCATACTCAACATTTTGTTTGTTACGAGCCTCTTCATATCTTCTTACTCCATTCTCGTGATTGTTTTGATGTACTGCTTGTTGTCTCTCAGTTTCTTCCATAAGTTGATGTTCTTCCTCTCGATTCTGATTGTTCTCTCTAGGATTTGGCCTTGTTCGTAAATTCTCCATGTTTTGTTCGTGGTTTGGTATTAAAATGAAACGATTCTCTTGATTTCTTTCACCTTGATTCTGCGCTTGTTCTTGCATATTATTTTCATTATTGATTATCGGTGAATTTTGTCCTTCTCTTTCTGTTCTAACATTTGATCTTGCAACACTTTGAGATTTCCTTCTTTGTAGCATCTCATTTTCCATCCTCAATTCTTGATTTTGTCTTGTTAAATTGGCACGTTCTTCAGCTTCGATCATTCGTTCTTTTTGGATTCCTTGTCTCAATGTTTCTAACATCTCCCTTTCTCTTTCAAGAATTGTTCCTCCCATCAACCTACCATTTTCTATGATTTGTGGTTCTCTATCTTCTTCTTCTGGTGTATCAGTTCTCCAAGTGTGTATACTCACTTGATCATGATCTATTATTTGTTGAGCTTGATTCCTTCGATTACTCCTTCTCCTACTAGGTTCTCCTGTTATATTTGCTTCTCCTCCTGTGAGTCTTACACTTTTTCTTACTTCAATTAATGGTTCTGATGTGTTTCTTCTTCTTGTCATTTTTCTGGTACAGGAATTCTTCAAATCCCTGTTTCTAGCGCCAATTATGTAGTTGCAGAATAACCTACAACTACACCCTCAATAGAATTAGTAAAAACTCAAGAAGTTCTTAATGATGAACGACAACTTTCTTATTAATTCTCTTAGTTGATTACATAGAATTATCAAAAATGGAACTAGAATAGTTACAAATTTTTCTATTCTCTTTCCTAAGATAATTTCTTACACTCACTAAAAGAACCTCCCAAATTTTACATTTGAACTCCTATTTATAGTAAAACTTATACAGCTATATATGAATTGCGAAGTATCGCAATTCATTCTCGCAAATTTATTTCATCCTCGCAAGACTTCATATTTCTCCGCGCTACTTCTATCATCGTATCATTTTATAACTATTTCCTCTTTTATTTATTACGATACTCGTGAACTATTATCTTGCGATATTCAGTACCTATATTTTCGCAGGCGTTTTTAATGGGAAAGATTGCATACCTCTTTTGTTATAACACTGTCCATTTATACATGGCTAATTTCCTTTTTGCTTCTTCCACTTTATGGCAGATATCAATTGCCATTAACTGGCCCTTGCATGCCTCCATGCAGTAACAGTCCCTGAAATAATAGTCCCTACATGTCTCCCTGCAGTAACTGCCCATGCAGGTATCAATTCCAGAAACTTCCATTATTATGGTTAATTAATCACATTGGGTGTGGGTAGCCCATAGTGTAAGAGAAGTGGGTGTAAGCAGACTGGGCGCAAACATCCGAAGGGTAATTTGAGTGGGGTGTAAACATCCGAGACTACGGGACTTATAATGGATCGCAATACACCAAATAAGCAATACCCAAAATCGTCCCGATTCATCGCCGATTAATCGGCGATCCGTATTAATCGCTTGAAATACTCGGCGATTGCCGCCGGCCTTGCCGCTGGGGTTGGCCGCCGGCGATACCTGCTGCTGTAAGTCCGTCACATTTACGGAATATTCCCGTATATCCCAACGCAGTTACTAACGGCGTTAAAGTTAACCGAAGATGTTGACGCCGTTCATAGTTGACGGAATATTCCAGGTATATGCTGACGCCGTCTTTAACGGCGTTAGACGGGGCTACATGGTTAAAATAGAACGGGAAACATCGGATCAATGTTGCACGATTAATCGTGGATTAATCTCTGATGTTACTGTGCGTTTTAACACCTCGCCGATTATTGGGGATTAATCGCCGCCGATTACCGCTGGTAGTTGCCGTCGGCCTTGGCCGCTGGGGTTGGACGCCGGCCTTGGCCGTTATCGTGGCGGACTTGGTTGTCGGGCTGGAAATTTGTGAAGTGGTGGTCCTTTCGCGGAACCTTCTAGCCCAAGTTGGAGTTTTTGCTCTTGGGCTTGTGAATTGAGTGTTTGTTAGCTAGGCCTAGCTTAATTTGCTGCCCATGGGCTTCGACGTGGGGGTTTTGAAGGCCAAAACTTGCCCATTTCCTTGTGTAGAACATTAGGGGTACAAACATCGCCCCCTCTTAATCCATAACCTGTTATGGGTTAAGAAGTTCGGGTTTCCCTACGAATTTGTATTTTTCTGTGGTGTTACACGACTCGCCCACAGAAGTGTAATGACTTAGCTGGGGTGGCATACATCATGTCCCCAAATGGTTTGGGTGACATACAACTCGCCCCCAGTGTGTTTTGTATCATGCTGCTCGATGATCGTTAGTGGGTGCACCTCCTCGCTGCATTTTGCTTGCGCATGGAATGAAAAGTTGAGTTTTTCTGCTTATCTTGAATTTGCACAGGGGGCCAATCCTGCTATTCAAGATATGCGCAGAGTCTGAGTTATCTACATTCTCACGTGCCAGGACGGATGAAAATGTTCGCCACATTAGTCGTTGCCCCGTATGATGGGGGTAAAAATCGAGATGGGTCATAAATGCTCGAACTGTGCATTCCACCTATCTGAGGGTTGTCAGAGAAATTGCTGACAATGAACTCGAACTGTACTGTTTTGTCATTTAGGGCTGACTGCAGATTCGATCATCCGTAGCAACTTATAATTAACTTAAATAATAGTGATTAAAGCATGGAATACCAAAATAATGTTGAATTTAATTTCTGAACTGAAATAACAAGATAAATACCTACTATTTTGACAACAACTGCCTCATTAAAACCTTTGAGTGGAAAACTCAGTGGGACAAAACCATCAAAAAGGAAAAAGAGTGCAGAACAGCAGGATTCGAATCTAATAATAAAACTTCTTCAAGTGGAACGAATTCCACGGCTTCCATGGCTTTGAATACTCCTTTCCATCGAGGTTCCTCAAGTAATAGGATCCCCGAGATGCTGGCCTATCCACTATGTATGGACCTTCCCAGTTTGTTCCGAGCTTCCCACAGTTTGGCTCCATCGTGGCTACTCGGGTTTTCTTCAGAACATATTCCCCTGGCTTGAATGACCGTTCCCTGACCTTGCGGTCATATCCCAGTTTGATTGCCTGCTGGTATCGAATTATATTCTGCAGGGCTGTTTCTCTCTGTTCTTCCAGCAACTCCTTATCTAGAGCCAGTATGTTGTCGTTTTTCCCGGATTTGACAACACGGGTTTTGGTGGTCTTTAGCTGCACCTCGGTGGGTATGACTGCTTCCGTCCCATATGCCAATGTAAATAGTGAAAAACCAGTGGATCTTTTTGGAGTTGTTCGGTAGGACCATAAGACTCCTGGGAATTCTTCGGTCCACTTTCCCTTCGCCTTCTCCAGTCGTTTCTTGAGATTGTCCATAATAACGCGGTTGGTTGCTTCTGCCTTCCCATTGCTCTGAGCATAGTATGGAGAGGAGAAATTGTGGCGAATATTCAGGCCCTTGCAGAAATCTTTGATCACTCCGGAATCAAACTGTTTCCCATTGTCCGATATTATCGCGTCTGGGATTCCAAATCTGCAGATAATATTCTCCCATATGAATCTTTTCACATCATGTCTGGTAACGTGTACCAGTGCCACTGCTTCGACCCATTTGGTGAAATAGTCGGTAGAGGCTAACACGAATCTGACGCCTCCAGGAGCTTTTGGAAGTGGTCCAACGATGTCCAATCCCCACATAGAGAATAGCCAGGGACTGAAAACTGGATGTAACTCGTTGGCTGGCCTTTTTGGAATTGGAGCATGTTCTTGGCATGGCACGCATTTCTGCGCATATTCTTTAGCATCTTTCTGCATATATGGCCAGAAATATCCCTGGGTAAGTATCCTGTGCGCGAGGCTGCGCCCTCCAGAATGGCTTCCACAGATTCCCTCATGAGCCTCTGCCAGAATCAGTTGTCCTTCCTCGGCTGATACACATCGAAAAAATGGCTCCAAAGCTACAGGTTTGCAGTATAAACAGCCCTTCGATCATTGAGTATCTCCATGAATCCCTTTTCACCTTTGCAACAAGTTTCTCATCTTCGGAAAGTTCTCTAGTTGTTAGGTACTGGATGTAAGGTCGACGCCAGTCTGCAATGTTTTCAACATGATCTCCTGAATTGTTTGTCACTGGACTGTCGATATCCATATTTTTGTCGATGTTCTTCGTTTCTCCCTGTGCTGATGTAGCTGCCCTCTTGCCCCCAATAGCGTGTTCTAAAGCCAAGACAAGATGGCTGTCGGAGATGCTAGGTAATTCTTGCAAATCTACTACCACGAATCTGGCGGTATCTGTTGGCACTGCGGAAGACAGATATGCTAAAGCATCTACGTGCCTGTTCTCCAATCGCGGTCGCTGCCCAATAGAGAATCGGTCGAAATCATTTGCTAGCTCTTTCATATGGTCCAAATACAATGCCATTCTCTCCTACTTTGCTCTGTAGGTTCCCAGAAATTGGTTAACTACTAGCATGGAATCTGTCACCAGCTTCACATTCTTCGCATCTAACTGCTTGACAGCTTTTAAACAGATAATCGTAGCTTCTTATTCGGATTCATTGTTTGATGTGTAGGACCAGAATATCACCACAATTATGTTCACGAGAGATTAATGACACTTCTGCGAGCATCACTGAAAACTCTTCAACAACATTTCACGAGCGTCACAAAATAATTCAAAGAATGACGAAGTTGACGATTTAAGAAACATGAGAAGAGCGTGTGTGTTTCACGATGGTTACAAAGTTCACGAGAGGTTCGCAAGATAGATCCGAAATTAGAGGACAACTTAGTTGTCACCCATTATGTAATTTCCTATAAATAGAGATCTAATAGATTGAGAAGGGGATGATGTATTTTTTTAGAGTTGAGAGAATCTTGAGGAGAGAGAATATTTTAGGGGAGAGAGATATTTTTAAGAGAGATTTTTAGAGAGAGAAAATGTATTTTTCTTTATCATCTTCTTCCCCAAAACTAGATTTAGAACTCCATTAATGGAGATTATCAAATGTAAAATCAAATGTAAGCTTTAACAATCATAGTAGAGAATCATGGATGTAGATCAAATTGATCGAACCATGTAAAAATCTGTGTGTCTGTTTACAATTTTTAGAATTTTAAATATCAAATTAGTTTAGATTAAGAGATTATTATCAAGATATTACAAGGGGTGTGTTGTGGGAAATTCTGCAACTACATTTTGGCGCCGACTAAGGGGAACAACTACTTGTCAAATTGAAGAAGATGATAAAGAAATTGGCTATTGTTAGATTTAGATTTCACTGGATCTAAAAATTTCAAGATCAAATATGGAAACCTACAACGAAAGATCATGACTATACAACAAATAGAGAGAAGGAGATATATTAAGTGGTGGATGAAGAAAATATCAGCAAAATTGTGTCAACAAATCATCAAAAAGGACAAATTTCTTCTCACTTTTCTTATTCTTTGTTTCATTTTTTCAGATCTGGGAATTTTAAAACACAAATTGAAAAATAGACTTTTGTCAAATTTAAACTTTGCTTTTTGTAGAAATTTGGTTTATTGTGGAAGTCTTGAATCTAAAAATGTTTTGCTATGAATTTGTAGTAACCAAACTTCGTTTTACAAATTTGTTTAATGAATTTCCAAAAATGTCAAATTTCGAGGTTTACTGTTGATTAGAGATTTACATTTCGTAAGAACAAAATTAAGAGGATTTCATTGAAAGTTTTCATTCTTCGTAGGGAGAAGTTTCTCATCTTAATGATCTATAGACTGCTAACCAAATTTACTGATCGTTTGTGATTCCAGGAAAAATTTCATCAATATAGATTTTCGAAGAAAATAAAGATCAACCAATCTCGCAAAAAACGAAACATCGCAGTTTCCAACTAATCTTTGACAAGATGCAGCGAACAAGAGAAAAATAGATCAATTAATGCTACTTTGTCAACAAACCCAGTAACAAGATGCAGCGAGCAAGAGAAATACCTGTTTTGTAGCAAACAAAAGAATTAATTTTCATGTGAAGACAAAAAGACGAATGCCAGCAGACAATTTGAGTGGAAAAACTACATTTTGGAATATCGCGAGCAATGATCAAAGATACACATAATAGGAAACAGATGGCAAGATTCCAACGGAGGAGAAAGGACAAAGTACTTCATCAACAATCGCGAAGAGATCAAATGAAGTTACACCAACAAATAATTCTACAGGACAAAATCTCTTCTCTTTTCTAAAATCTCATGTCAAAGAAGCTTCAAAGACGCAGATAGCATTTCTCACGTCAAAATATCAAGAATCTTGTTATTTATGCGAAGTCTTTCTGCGAGGAACAACAACAAAAAGAAATGTTTCACTAAGACACATTATCGCCAAACTAAGACACATTATCGCCAAACTAAGAGATACAAAAGAAATTTACTTCTAGTGAAGGTCAACTGTGCTATTAAGCCCAGCAAGGAAGAGAAGTCAGAGAATATTTCTCCAGAGAATCACTGGGATGAAGTAATGAATCAGCCATCAATGAGAAAAGGGAAAATACACCATACCATCAGTTGCGAGAAGAACATTTCATTTGTGAAGAATTATCTTCAGTTTGCATGGAACTATTCAAAGGGCATGGAGTTGCTGAATTTTATCCTTACAAGACATCATTTACATAACGTTTAAGTTTCTACTTTAATAGGCAAAACTCATTTCTGACTTCAATCATCAACAAGTGAAGAGAAAATATATAATAGGAAGTCTCACTCAGTCAGCAAACAAATTATCTCGTCAGTAGAGAAAAGAAAAGACATTATGAATTATTTAATATGTCAAAACAGCTTAGTAGATCAATTAATCCAATTCTCACCAATCCATCTTAGTAGATCAATTAATCCAATTCTCGCCAAAACAACTTAGTAGATCAATTAATCCAATTCTCGCCAAAACAGCTCAGTTCAAGGCAATCAATTCAACCAATATCTCACCTCAGTTTGGGTGAATACAATCAGTACCTGCAACATTAATAATACCTACGAAGTTAACAGTTTCTGCGAAGAAATTAGAAAGTGGAGAAGAAAATTACACAGGGCAAATTAACAAGGGTTCCAGCGTATTTTCGCATTTTCAAACAGCAAATATTTTATCACAAGAGTTCTTACCAAACATTTCCTTCGCAGGTACCCAAAGAAGAAATGACGAACTTGATACTTCAAGAGGTATTCACAGCGAATGAAGGAGCTTATACACAAAAATGAAACCAACCAACACGCTGGAAAGAGGTTTGGTTATTAGATTTGTAAATATAGTGAGGCAACATATTTGAGCTGCTGATGAAAGCTAAGCAAGGGATTTGGTCATTCATATTTGATCTGCGAAGAGACGAATCCATTCTCTCGTGAATACTTCTCATCAGCAAACGATGAGAAAGTTAAGCAACCTAAGCTCGTCAAAAAATAGGGAAGAGGCAGAAGAGACAGTGATGGTTATATGCCATAGAGAAGAGTGCAGGAACAACGAAAGAAGAAACAGCTCGTGAATAGCAGAGCGAAGAATAAGAAAGAAAAGATGATCACAAAAATTAAATAAAGAGAGATTAAAGTTGAATAACTTCTGCGAAGCTTACCAAACCAGCACAAACAGCTGCTCGCAGAGATGTGAAGGTGAAGAACAAACGTATGATAATAATAAGAAGATATATTAGTAAAACTAAACTGGCGAGAATAAGAAATATTCAGGCGGGGAAATGAAGATCATTGAGAAGATAAATGAAGAAATAAATGTACACATCCAAACAAAAACAAAGCAACCAAACAGGCCGCGAGCAACAACGCCAAAGAGTGAAGAAGGACAACTTGTAAAAGAAGCCAGTCAATGATATTTTTATTTCTAGCGAAGACTTCACAGCAATAAATTAAAAGAGGAAAATACGAAGTGATGATAGTAAGTGCTAAGATGAAAGGATTCTTTATTGCGAGGTGATCGTCAATAAGTAAACTTGTGGTAACTAATACAAAGAGTATTAAGTGCTAAGATAATATTAAGGGTGTTGTATTATGAAGTATGAAGTATTATGACGATTATCTCGCCAAAAATGAAGAAAGTAGATGAGAATTTCGCAAGAGAGGGTTAAAACAATTGGTATGGTGCAAGAGGCAGAGCAAGAATTCATTTCTCATTTCTTCTCATTTCACGAGCAAGTCAAATATTTCGCGAGAGACGGCAGCAACAACAAATCGCCAAAAAGCTAAGTACCACTTCCTTGAATATTTTACTTACAGAAAATGAAAAATTTTGATTTATATTATCGCCGGATTTCAAAGAACATTTCTAAGATTTTTAATATTTCAAAAAATTTTCAAAAACTTTTGATTCAATTTACCAAAAGCGGTATAATCGCAAGATTTCTAAAATTTCTAAGATTTCAAAATATTTCAAAGAATTTTGGTTTGATTGACCAGAGCGATATATTCGCAAAAATTTAAAGATTTCAAAAAAGATTTCAAAGATTTTTTATTTGACCTACCAAAAAACGACACAATCGCAAGATTTCAAAAGATTATAAAAAATGAGATCATCGCAAAAATTTTAAAAGATCGCAAAAATTTTCAAAGATTTCTCTAGAATATTTCTTTTACAGAAAGAGATTTTTAGTTTAACAAATGCGATAAAATCACAAGATTTCAAAGAATACTTCAAAGATTTCAAAATATTTTAAAATATTTCATCTCACAGAAATGAGCAAAACAAATTTTTATCAGAGCTGCGAGTGTAATCGTGAGATTATTCAAGAATATATAAAGAATTGACAGAAATAAAAGAATGAAGAAACGCGAAAATATCGCGAGAAACACGAATAAAATTTCGCAGAGATTTAAAGAATGGGACAAACCTTTATGGCGTGCACCCTAGTTCGCGAATACAATTTCGTAAGAGGCAAATGTAAGACCTACAAGCACGTTATAAGGGGGTATATCTTTACATGATTCAGCGATAAGGTTATACCGCTACTGGAACCTGAGTCATGCAGATGTTGGGGTTAAAGAAAACCTATCCGGGAGAGAGATATTGGATTTCCAGCTTTATAAGGTTATACCCTGGTTGGACGACCGAGGATCTCTTCCAAGAAGTGCAAAGTATGACCAAGGCGCCGAGGTACACGGTTTATCCAAGGGTTCCCTGGACGGACGAACCTACCCTGGCCATCTTTGGTAAGTCTTGGCTACAATGCACTTGGCCTGAAGAAAACCCCACCTAGGGTGTAGTCTTGTAACTATAAGCCATATAGGCATAAAGGACAAGAGGATACGAAAACAACTGGTTGTTGGTAAATCTGGATGGGAGGAGCTAGTCTTGTATGGCCGATGTGCCTTCCTTGAAGGGGAAACCAGGGGGAAGATAAGGGCGGCACCCTCCATTAGGGAGCTGATAAGTGTCTTAAGACGGCAATGTCATGGGACTCTAAGATCGCCAGATCATTTAGGCCTGTCATATTTTCGCGTAAATTATACAGAGGCAAAAAGCCATAAGATAAAAAAGTTAAGATGATATCAATGGGTTTTTACATGAAAGTGTAAAGACGTCCTGCGATTTCATCGCAAGACGGCAATGTCATGAGACTTTGATCTCGCGAGAGAACTTAGACTTGTCATATTGTTGCATAACAGGCCAAAAAGCCTCAAGAGAAAAGATAAGGCAAGATCAATGGGTCAATACATGCAAATGTAAAGACGTCCTGCGATTTTGTCGCAGAAAGAAAAATTAGAGAAATAAGACCTTTAACTATGAAGGCAAAATAAGACCAATAGAATAATCTCAAACATTAATTATTTTCTTGTAAGAATGCAGGAAAGATTTTCTCATCGCAAGAGAGAAAGCAAGTACTATTTAGAATCTCTCAGAAATACTATCCAGAGTTTCTCAGAAGTATTATTCAGAGTCTATCAAGAGGAACGTCTACAATCTCGTAGCATTATTCACAATCTCGTCACTATTCACAATTTCGTCACTATTCACAATTTCGCCACTATTCATCGCCACTATTCACAGCATTATTTCAGAATCTCGCAGAAATGTTTAGAAATTCGCAGAAATATTCAGAAATTTTCAGACTAATTCAGCATATTGTAGACTATTCCAGAATTTCGCAGGAGAAATGATTATTTCGCAGAATATGACCATTTTATCAAATGAGGCAGAAGCAATTCGTTCATTTAATATTTTTTCAGGGATTCTTCCTTCATAGATAAAGAACATAGGCAGTTATGGATTACCAAGAAAACATTTTATGTTCTTTATCTTCTCGCAAGAATCATTTCCAAAATGGACTAAGATTTTCACCAAAAATGAAGTAATAATTTCACGAGAACGGAGGCAATACTTATGATTTTCATTAAAGGACGGATACTTCTTATTTTTTGAAGATCGAGTACTTCTTATATTTTTTCAGGGATACTTCATACTTCACGAGTACTTCAAGAGTTAATAATTCTTATTTACTTAACAAAGATATGGAACTTCGCAAAAGAATAGAGGCAAGTATATACTTTTCAAATCCAGTATTCTTTCGCTCATTCCTTCATCAACAAAAATCAAAGACTACTACAACAACAGATTTTTTCTTAAAGATTACTTTTCAAGCAATATTCAAGAAAAAATAGGCAAGATGTAGGACCAGAATATCACCACAATTATGTTCACGAGAGATTAATGACACTTCTGCGAGCGTCACTGAAAACTCTTCAACAACATTTCACGAGCGTCACAAAATAATTCAAAGAATGACGAAGTTGACGATTGAAGAAACATGAGAAGAACGTGTGTGTTTCACAATGGTTACAAAGTTCACGAGAGTTTCGCAAGATAGATCCGAAATTAGAGGACAACTTAGTTGTCACCCATTATGTAATTTCCTATAAATAGAGATCTAATAGATTGAGAAGGGGATGATGTATTTTTTTAGAGTTGAGAGAATCTTGAGGAGAGAGAATATTTTAGGGGAGAGAGATATTTTTAAGAGAGATTTTTAGAGAGAGAAAATGTATTTTTCTTTATCATCTTCTTCCCCAAAACTAGATTTAGAACTCCATTAATGGAGATTATCAAATGTAAAATCAAATGTAAGCTTTAACAATCATAGTAGAGAATCATGGATGTAGATCAAATTGATCGAACCATGTAAAAATCTGTGTGTCTGTTTACAATTTTTAGAATTTTAAATATCAAATTAGTTTAGATTAAGAGATTATTATCAAGATATTACAAGGGGTGTGTTGTGGGGATGGAATTTCTCTGATGGCTCTGATTTGATCCGGGTTCGCCTCGATTCCTCTGTGTGTCATCAAGTATCCTAGGAATTTTCCTGATGACAGCCCGAATGAACATTTTGCTGGATTGAGCATCATACGATACTGCCTTAAGATATCGAACGTCTTTTGCAGATCAAGAGAATGCGATTCTTTTTGCTGAGATTTTACTACCATATCA
This sequence comes from Papaver bracteatum, assembly GCA_023529315.1. NCBI lineage: Eukaryota > Viridiplantae > Streptophyta > Magnoliopsida > Ranunculales > Papaveraceae > Papaver > Papaver bracteatum. Next base: position 15,189 of record JAJJWX010002924.1, read on the forward strand.
TCGATGTATACCTCCATCGACTTCCCGATCAGATCCTTGAACATATGGTCCACCAAGTGCTGGTAGGTTGCCCCTGCGTTTTTTATCCCGAACGGCATTACAGTATAGCAGTAAACTCCCTTGTCAGTCACGAACGCAGTATGCTCTTGATCTTCCTCGAACAAAGGTATTTGATTGTACCCAGAAAAACTGTCCATGAATGACAGTCTTTGAAACCCTGCGGTTTTATCCACCAAATATCTTATCATTGGTAGCGGGTACGGATCACTCGGACACGCTTTATTTAAATCGGTAAAATCGATACAGACACGAATTTTACCATTCTTCTTTGGAACGGCTACCACATTGGACAGCCATCGAGGATATTGAACCGGTCGAATAAATCCTGCTTCCAACAGTTTTTCGACCTCTTCAGTTACTCCATGTTTTTTTGATTTGCGCCATATTCCTGATTTTCTGTCGAACGGGACGGAAATTCTCATCGATATTTAGCCTGTGGAAGGCTACATTCGGGTCTATCCCTGGCATCTCAGCAAAACTCCATGCAAAAACGTCTGCATTTGCCCTTAGCAATGTAATCAAATCATCGCGTTCATGTGCCGGCAGATCTGCCCCTACGAAATTTGTCTTATGCTCCTCATCTCCAATCTGGACCTCGATCAGTTTCTAGACTATCGGGGGTTCATCTGTGTCCTCTCCCCTGTATGATTCTGGAGGGAGAGGGTTCTGTAATTGCTATTTATGCTCGACCCGCATGATATGGTTTCCAATGACTTCTGACTTCTTGTAATCATCCATTGCATTCTCATGACACTTATGGGCGGCCATATGATCTCCTCTAACTTTCACAACTCCGTCTGGGGTAATAAACTTCAGACACTGATGATTAGATGATGTGAATGCACCGATCTCATGCAGCCAATCTCGTCCTACGATCGCATTGTAGGGTGCTCTGCAATCCAGCAACAAGAAAGTTCCCAAGACGGACTTGTCAGCCACTGTTATCGGTATCTTCACTTTTCCAATTGCCTTTGTAACTTCGCCGCTGAAACCGATAATTGGGTTTTCATCCTCCTCGATCAGGTCATGTGGTAGATTCATAGAGGCGTAAGCTCCTGAAAACAGCACACTCACCGAACTTCCAGTGTCCACTAAAATCTGGTGCACACGAAACATGCCAATCTAAGCAGTTATAACGATAGCATCGTTGTGTGGAGCATATACACCTACCATGTCTGCATCAGAGAACTCGATCTTTCTGCACCCAAGCTCCTTAGTTTCTGCTCCATTACCGCTGACAAAATCGATGTGATTTGTCAAGTACCATTCTTTCAACTGTATGAGCTTTCTCCTGGTCTCGTCTTCCGATGCCCGCCTGGTCATTGAATGGATCCTGGCGTGACTGACATTAATCACACGAGCGTTAATCACATGTGCAGTACCAAACTGACCCGGCCCTTTCCCAAAGTCCTTTTTCACGTACTGTTGCAGTTTTCCAGCGTCGATCATTCGCTGAATCTGGATCTGTAAAGAGCGGCAGTTCTCAGTTTTGTGACCATGGTCTTTATGGAACTTGCAGTATTTGCTCCTATCACGTTTTTCTCGTGTTTCTGCTGCCAGAGGACGTGGGGGGCTCAAATCCTTGTGTATTTTTTCGTACAACTCTGTAAGACTGACGTTCAGCGGGGTCAGCTTTATATCGTGAAATTTCTGGTACCCAGATTCGGTGCGTTCGCCCTGATTTTTCTCTCGAGCATCACCACGATCATTATGCTGTCCGTTTGAACGGTTCTTGGATTTTTCCTTCTTCCTATCATTTGGATGATTGGAAGATCTGTTAACTTCTTCTCAGGCTTTATAATCATCCTCCAATCGGGCGTACTCTTCAACTCAATCATATAGTTCCTCCAAAGTTTTTGGTGGTCTCTTGACCAAAGAACCGTACACACCTCTTTGATCATGCTGGTAAGCCTGTTTATATGATGCAATGACAACTTGGTCGTTGGCTCCATCCACGTCCGCTAACTGTTGCTTGAAACGCCTAGTGAATTTTCTGATGCTTTCCTCCTTCCGGATTCCTAGAAGGAACAATGAATGGCATCCTTTCCGATCACGTTTGTTGTACTTATAGTTAGAGCAAAAATCATCGATTAGCTTATGGTAAGTTCCGATCGACTGTGTTGGAAGCTGATTGAACTACGTTATAGCTCCTCCGGTCAGGGACTGCGGGAACATTTTACACATCAACTCGTCGATGTACTGCCACAAGGACATGGTTGTCTCATAGTGTAAAACGTGCTGATCTGGATCATCAATTTTTTCATCGAATTCTGGTAATTTTGGGACTACAAAATTTATTGGTGGCCTAAATTCTCTGATATTCTTCTTGAAAGGAGCCCCTGCTGCTCGATGTAGCCTTTCCATCTTATCTTCTCGGGATTGTTTTTTCATCATCACTCGCTCGATCATCTTGGTCAGACGAGCTTCTGTTATTGCGTTTAGGTCTCCATCCGAGGAACTGCCTTCTTGCTCATAATCCCGATCTACCGGGATATGATCACCCGATCTCCTCTTCTTTCTCCGTGGTTCAATAGGTTCTTTTCCATCTCTACCGTGCTCCGAACGAGCATCATAATCATTCGAAAAATCTTCATCATCGTTCCAATCTCCGAACTCGTCCTCATTATTTCTGTCGTGTTTTGCATGAGATGTAGTTCTGGCTGCGCTCTGCTGAGTTGCAGCTGTATTATCCCCTGATTGCCTGGGTCGTTTCGGAAAATCTCATGTGACCAGCAGATTCCTGTCTCTGCGATCATTATCGATATCTTCTCTATTAGAATCTGCGACTTGCGGTCTAATATGACCTCCAAGGCGTTGCCATACAGATCGAACCCTCTGATTTTTCAAAACACCATCCTTAGGTCGCGGAGGATTTTCACGTTCTAGTCTCAAGATAGCATTCTCCTTCTCTAGATCGTCCAGCCGATTCAGTAGATGTTCCTCCTCTGTACTGGGGGTCGCGGTGCGACCATCACGCATATCCCATCGATTGCGTTTCTTTCTAGATGGGCTGCCGAACGCATACCTTCTATTTTCACGAACATCTGGGTTTTCCTCATCAACGTCAATAACTTCGTTATCGATCAGAAGTTGTTTTTCCTTTCTCCGATCCCGATCTGGAGCTCTTTCACTAAAGCGATCTCGATCCCATCCACGATCCAGTGATCTGTTATGAGAATGACCCTGTCTGTTTCCAGTGGGTATAGCAGGTGCGGACTGAACCTCAATTTCGTTCCTTTCAATTTCGCGTCTCCTGCGCGGTTGGGAATTGCTAGTAGAATCAGATCTTCGAGCAGTCTGTCTGATTACTGCCATAGCTCGATCTAGTAAAAATACGATTTTCTTTTCTCGATCCCCTTAGTCGGCGCCACTGTTTGTAAGGCAAAATCTCTTCTACCCCAAACACAGAAACTTGTATGATATTGCTCCTAGGAATCGACCGCTGCTTCAATCCTTAATTGACTTGGTTAATGGAGAGAGGTGAGGGGTACCTGCAAAAATGCCTCCGATGCCTAAGTTAGCAAGAGAATATTTTCACAGGCGTTTTTAATGGGAAAGATTACATACCTCTTTTGTTATAACACTGTCCATTTATACATGGCTAATTTCCGTTTTGCTTCTTCCACTTTATGGCAGATATCAATTGCCATTAACTGGCCCTTGCATTCCTCCATGCAGTAACAGTCCCTGAAATAATAGTCCCTGCATGTCTCCCTGCAGTAACTTCCCATGCAGGTATCAATTCCAAAAACTTCCATTATTATGGTTAATTAATCACATTGGGTGTGGGTAGCCCATAGTGTAAGAGAAGTGGGTGTAAGCAGATGGGGCACAAACATCCGCAGGGTAATTGGAGTGGGGCGTAAACAACCAGGACTACGGGACTTATAATGGATCGCAATACACCAAATAAGCAACACCCAAAAATCGTCCCGATTCATCGCCGATCCGTATTAATCGCTTGAAATACTCGGCGATTGCCGCTCGCATAAGCCGCCGGCGATACCTGCTGCTGTAAGTCCGTCACATTTACGGAATATTCCCGTATATCCCAACGCAGTTACTAACGACGTTAAAGTTAACCGAAGATGCTGACGCCGTTCATAGTTGACGGAATATTCCAGGTATATGCTGACGCCGTCTTTAACGGCGTTAGACGGGGCTACAGGGTTAAAATAGACCGGGCAACATCGGATCAATGTTGCACAATTAATCGCCGATATTACTGCGCGTTTTAACACCTAGCCGATTATTGGAAATTAATCGCCGCCGATTACCGCTGGTAGTTGCCGCCGGGGTTTTCCGCCGGATTTGTCCGTTATCGTGGAGGACTTGGTTGTCGGGCTGGAAATTTGTGAAGTGGTGGTCCTTGCGCGGAACCTTCTAGCCCAAGTTGGAGTTTTTTCTCTTGGGCTTGTGAATTGAGTGTTTGTTAGCTTGGCCTAGCTTAATTTGCTGCCCATGGGCTTCGACATGGGGGTTTTGAAGGCCAAAACTTGCCCATTTCCTTGTGTAGAACATTAGGGGTACAAACAAAAATCTTGGTATCCACTTATAATTTTAGCAATTTTACTACCATTTTTATATGTAGATCTAGAAATTAATATCAAGATATGATAAGGGGTGTGTTGTAGGATTTGATGCAACTATATTTTGGCGCTAGAAACAGGGACCTGCTTGTTGGATAGAGAAAGATTCAAAGAAGTTAGCAATTGTTGGTGATGAATTCAACAGAATGATGAGAAAAGAATGATGTACAACAACCAACACAATTTAAGAAAAATATATACAGAGAAAGAGAATCATAAATATTGGGAAGCAGGAGCAGATTCGAATAAATCTTTAAATGAAATGGCATCAATTAACTGTTCAAACAGGACAAATTCTTTCTTATCTTTTTAAATTATGTGTTAATAATCTAGATCTAGAAGATTTTGAGTTTTAAACGATCAAACTTTGTTTTCACAAAAATTGATTTTTGGTTGATATTTTGAATTAAAACGAGTTTTGATCATAAATTTACACCCGTAAATCTTGATTTTAATCGAAATTTTGATCGTTATGTCTTTAAAATTAAATTTGCGAAGTAAAAATTTACGATTCTTCTTTTAATTTTGTGAGTAGCAATGATGTCTTCAAGATTAAATAGATTACTAATTAAATTAATTGGTTGTTTGCAGCGAAGGTAAAAACCAAACAGATGATAATTATAAGAAGATGTATTAATAAAATTAAACTGGCGAGAAGAAGAATTGTTCAGATAAGACCTATTTAAATTACTTCGTAAGAAAATCTGCGAAAAAGACAGTAACTCAACAGAAAATTAAAGAAACGAAATGAATCCAATAGTGAGACCAACATACGAAGAATGAGAACATATTACAACCAAAGAATGTTGTTAGAAACGTCACCACATTTACTTCATTCATTAGTCTGGTGAAGATAAATTAGTTACAACCTAGCGGATACGAAAAACAAGAAACAGTTCATCATCTCTAGTAAATCTATCTAACTCGTCAGTTGAATTTGCAAATTCGCCAACAAACTTTGTTACCAGCTCCAGCAACACGAAGTCAAATACTACTCTCAAGGATGAGGAGAGAAAGCAGCAAATTAACGATCAATAAAGCAACAAGGAAAATACAATGGTGCAGTACTGAGGAACGCATGCAATCATCAAAACAAGCAAAGACGTAATATTGACAATATATTTATGAACATAAAACACTCCTGCGGTGATGCTCGTAAAATACTATAGCGATATTTTGTTTTCCTGCACCAAAGAAAACACTCCTGCGGTGATTCATAAATATATTGTGAAAGAAGGAAACAGTAGATAGAGAAGAAGGGAGGTCAAAGACGTTTACTCCAGCAGAGAGATTCCAGCGAGAAAATATGGCGATATTCATATGGAAACAGAGAACAGATCAATGTCACCAGCGATTTTCATCGCCAACACATGATCGCAGGCGAAATGATAAAATTGCAAAAGTTACATGAATAATTTACTTTGTAGGAATAGCTTCAAATGAGGAGAAAAGACGCAGAGAAGGTACAGAATGATGGACATGTGGCAAGAAATTAAGAAGCATAAGATTGAGAAGTGATAGAAGAATAAATATTCTCCCACTTTATTTCAAGAGTTTAACACATTGAAGAGGGAGCAAAAAATACAAACACAGACGTACTAGTAAAGAAGTTAGCATGGAAGAAAGTCTTGTAGGTGCGAAGGAATGGAGAGAAAAAGTCACGCAGGGCATATAAAACGCACGGATGAGCTAGATAAAATGATCAAGAGGAATACAAACAAAATGGAGAATTCTCATCCCTTATTGTTTCTTACTTCGATGAATATTGGAGTGTTGTTCATTATAGGAAGTTCATAAAAATTAAAGCAACCAAACTTACGTTCATAAGAGTAGCAATATTATTGGTTCTTAACTTATCCAAATAGTTAATTATATTATTCTTGATGAAATGATTTCGCAATTGAGAAGAAATATTGATTCTTTGTTATTGTAAAACCAGTGAAGCCAAACTAATGAAGGATACAGCAGGCAAAGCGTCAACCAAAGAATCTCCAATAGTTGGTGCGACGAGATGCTTTATCTCATGGTGTGTGGGTCAGTTGTTCGCAGTCAAGTCATCATCTCCACAGATTCACGGCGCCCAGAGAAAAGGAACACGTATAAATAAACAAAATCACTACTTGTTCCTACAATATAGATGAAGACACAACAAACATAGATGAAGCATAGTTCAATAGAAAAACAATGAAACCAAACCATGCAGCAGTCCAGTTTGAACAATGAAGAAGGGTTTTGCGAAGAAATATTTACTGCATTTGCGAAGAAGTATTAGCCTAAGATATCGGCAGAAGTGGAGAGGATCAATACCAGCAATAGGGAATGGAGTAACAGCAAAGTCTCAGCAAATTTTACCGCACCATCAGCGACCAAAGACAGCAGCTCAGGAGAAGAAAAGACGAAGAAATAATATGCAAAGGACATCAATATGAGAATAAACAAAATTAATCTTGTTGTTCCGACACAACACGTTTCATTGTGTTAGCCGCAAACAACACGATCAAAAGGGACTCATATAGTCATTGGAATTGTTATCTTCGCGGATTCAAAGGTATATTAAGAAATAGGGGAAGAATAAGAAAGGACGGGGAGAAAAACTACATAAAGGACGATAAGAACAGAGTAAAACAAACGAGTAGACCCGCAACAACACAAGCACGAGCTGTCACAGATGGTCCAGGAAATAGACAAAGAGATTGGAGTTGCGAGATTGATTCTCCCCACATACATACTTTTTCACATTTTCTCTATAGCCTAGAGAGAAGATCGCGGACGTTCAATTCATTCGCAAAAATATTTACTTCCTAAATACAAGCGTAAAGAAGAAATGAATAGCAGGTCTTCTCACAAAGAAAAGAGTTGATGATTATCTCGCCAAGAATGAAGAAAGTTGGTGATTATTTCGCAAGTTAATTTCACAAGAGGGGGTTAGAACAATTGGTATGGTGTGAGAGTATGCAAGAGGCATATCAAGAGTTCATTTCTCATTTCTTCTCATCTCGAAAGCAAATCATATACTTCGCGAGAAACCGCAGCAACAGAAAATCGCATAAAAGCTAAGTACCACTTCCTTGAATATTTTACTTACAAAAAATAAATTTTTGCGAGGCAATCGCAAGATTTCAAAGAATATTTCTAAGATTTCTAATATTTTCAAAAAAAAAAAAAATGATTTAGTTTACTAGAAGCGAGGCAATCACAAGATTTCAAAGAAGATTTCTCAAATTTCTAAGATTTTTGATTTAACTTACCAAAGAGCGATACAATCGCAAGATTTCAATAATTCAAAAGATTATAAAAATGAATTCATCGTAAAAATTTAAAGTTATCTCAAAAAATTTCAAAGATTACAAAAAGCGATATTATCGCAAAGAATTCTAAGATTTCAAATAAGATTTCTCTAGAATATTACTTTTACAGAAAAAGATTTTTTTTAACAATGCGATACAATCGCAAGATTTCAAAGAATGTTTCTAAGAATATGATTATGAGAATGAAAGAAGAAATGACAGAAATGAAAGAATTGACAGAAATGAAAGAATGAAGAAACGCGAGAATATCGCGAGAAACGGGAATAAAATTTCGCAGAGACATAAGAATGGGACGAACCTTTATGGCGTGCACCCTAGTTCGCGAATAAAATTTCGCAAGAGGCAAATGTAAGACCTAATAGTGCGTCATATAAGGGGGTATCTCTTTACATGATTCAGGGGTAAGGTTATACCGCTGCTGGATCTTGAATCATGGAGACGTTGGGGTTAAAGAAAACCTATCCAGGAGAGGTACCTTGGATTTCCAACTATATAAGGTTATACCCTGGTTGGATGACCGAGGGTCTCTTCTAAGAAGTGCAGAGTATGACTAAGGCGCCGAGGTACACGGTTGAGCCAAGGGTGCCCTGGGCGTACGAAACTACCCTGGCTATTCTTGGTAAGTCTTGGCTACGATGCACTTGGCCTGAAGAAAACCCCACTTAGGGTGCAGTCTTGTAACTATAAGTCATATAGGCATAAAGGACAAGAGTCTGCGAAAAAAACTGGTTGTTGGTAAATCCGGATGGGAGGAGCTAGTCTTGTATGGCCGATGTGCCCTCCTTGAAGGGGCAAGCAGGGGGAAGATAAGGGCGGCACCCTCCATTAGGGAGCTGATAAGTGTCTAAAGATGGTAATGTCATGGGGCTTTATGATCGTAAGAACATTTAGGCCTGTCATATTGTCGTGTGACAAAAATTATACAGAGGCAACAAGCCATGAGACAAAAAATTTAAGATGTGATCAATGCGTTTTTACATGAAATTGTAAAGACGTCCTGCGATTTCAACGCAAGAAGGCAATGTCATAAGGCTTTGTTCTCGCAAGGGAACTTAGACTTGTCATATTTTCGCAGAGAAACTGACAAAATGCGGATAAAGCAAGATCAAAGGGTTTTTACATGCAAATGTGAAGATATCCTGCGATTTTGTCGCAGGTACAAAAGAACAATTGGCAAAATAATACCTTTAATTAGGAAGGCAAAATAAGACCAATAGAATAATAATCTCAAACATTAACTATGTTCTTTTAAGAATGCAGGAAAGATTTATTCATCGCAAGAGAGATATCAAGTACTATTTAGAATCTCTAAGAAATACTATTCAGAATCTCCCAGAAGTATTGTTCAGAATTTC
>JAJJWX010002925.1:0-26188 GCA_023529315.1 Papaver bracteatum
GGTACTCTACTTGTTATTATATTTCAAATATTTATTTCGAAAGAGTCATTATGATCAGCAACTCTATAACTTGCACTGGAAAAGACAAATCAAAGACAAGTGTATACTATAATGGTGCCCGGAAATTTCTGCAGACCAAGTTTACATAGCCTAACAACAGCTTTAGTCGCCATATTTGTTCTCATTGCTGTTTACTCCAGAACAATGTCCAGAAGTACCACAATGAAGAGTTACAGCGAGACGAAAATGAAGGGTTACAACAAGATGACAATGAAAGGCTATAGCGAACTGACACCATCAAAAAGTTGTAATCTCTTTTCAGGTAAATGGGTTTACGATAATTCGACAAATCCTCTGTATTCATGGAAGCAGTGCTCATTCTGGAAAGATTGGTATACCTGCGAGAAGCATGGAAGAAAAGGATTTAAACTATCAGAACTGGAGATGGCAACCCAACCAGTGCGACTTACCAAGGTTATTACAATATTCTTTCTACCTGATGTTTCAATATACCTTTGATTCAACTAACATTTGGTTTGTCTAAAAATCAAAAACGGTCTGGCCGTTCAATCTAAATAAGCTAGGTTCAATGCCAAAGCATTCTAGAATTAAGAGGAAGGATGGTCTATATTCGGAAATTCAATAGGCACAAATCAAGTGAGCTTCCATGGTTTTGTGTGGTGGAATCTTTAATCCCAACAACACTCAAATCTGTACACCAACGGCTCTCTCGCAGTCTTCAAAGCCGTTGTGGGGTTCTAATTCGATGGCCTAAGTGTATATATGGTTTTAGAGACCAGCCTAGATTATAGCGATGTAAAAGCATATGTACCAAAGATTAATATTAGGAATTTAATACAACTATTGAGAGATATTAGGCGCCATTTTTGGTTGAATCAAATGAGGATAATCGAAAGTATACCATCAGTACCACATCGGATAGTCAAGTTGGAGCTATTGAAAAACGCAATTCATTGTCTGATGCTGATATACTTGTCTTTGATTCCTACCTTTGGTGAAGGATCCAGAACTGGAACTTTTGTAAGTTTCACAAACAAGTTATTATTATATTATCTAAAAAGCACATATATACTAAAAGCATTGGGTTTCTTGAAGTAATTTTCGAGAATGCAGCTATTATGATTTGAAAATCATGTGCTAATTGTGAACAGATGGGGATCCTTTTTAAGGCCTACAAAGATTTAGAAATGTTGGGCAGAGTTTGAGTGGTCTAAAAACATTGTCCGATTGGCTTGAAATTCATATCAACCGTACAAAAGACGCAATTGTTTTTCAACAGCATAACACCAGTACGCGAGGTATCTCTATCTCTCTACGTACAATGTACTCTCTTCAGCTCATAACTGTAAAACCATTTAGATTTACAATCTCTTAATCATCCAATGTTCAGGGCAGGGGAATGGGGAAAAGAACAAAGAAGAAATTGTTACAACGAAACAAAACCGATATTACAAGAACATTACTGAGGTCAATGGACAAGTAGAAAATTCATGAAGGCCTTGGAGAGTACAGTCGATGAATTGAAAGTTAGAGGGGTGTTGTTGTGAAAATACTAGATATTACACAACTATCAGAGTACAGAAAGAAGCCCATACTTCAGTGTGTAAGAAAATATGGGATACATCAACTCCAGTTAAAAATATCAGACCCTGTTAGTTATTCTGATTGTCATCACTGGTGCCTCCCCGGAGGTCTGATACTTGAACCAACTCCTCTATGCTTATACTACCTAAATGAGTTATTTTTGAAAGAATGTATTGATGTCAAAGTGTTAGTAAAGTGTTGTTTCTATTTGTCCAACGGCATGTGTGACGAAAATTGCAATTATAGTTGGTATTCAACTTTTCCTTATACTCTCCATGTGTATACATAAGTTGTTGAAAATTTAAAACAAACTGAGATATCGAGGCATGGTTATGTTGTAAGAGGATCTCCTGGGAATCAAGACTAACTCTTAAAAAACTCTTCAACTTCTTATTAACTTCCTTCTTGCTTCCCATTACAATTACAAAAATGTTGATACACATGCCTATATATAGGCCACACAAAAACCGACTAAAGTATTGCCTAGAACACTCTAGAGAATACATTTAATAAACCACACAATTCTCTATTTTTTCTGAGTTCTTTGACCTGACCGTTCACAATTGACACGCATACTTTATCTAGACTTTCTTTTCTATCTCTAACTAGTTTCCTTGTTACAACCGACCTTCTCACTAGACTTTTCTAGGACATTCTTTACTTGGCCAACTTTACAAGCCCTGTTCTCACATTACAAATCTCTCTCTAGATTGTTCTATACTAACTAGCGTACACTTGGAAAACTTTCATCATTTCATGGAATTGTCTACGATACTCCAAACTAATCTTGATAATTCTAGATTACAAATTACAATTTCCAACAGTGATGATGAGAGTAATTTAATTTAAGAGATGCAATTGTGTTGTTTATTAAGAGTACCCTTCATTGCTATGGAACAGCGCTCTTTGGATAATCGAATATCAGCAACATCGTCTCTAGTTTCATCCCATTGGTCGACTTACCGCAACAACTGCCAGTCCATCCAATGACCATATATCTCGACCCCACATCTATGTCGACTGTGTTCATGATCATGATTAGGATATTATAACTAACCGAGAAATACCTAATATGGCTGACTTACTGCTCCAACTGCCTGTCCGTAGGAGAAAAAAATTTTGTTTCGTTGGCCGGACTTACTGCTCCCAACTTCCACCCGTACGTGAAAAATACTTCATTATTGACTTGCTGCTCTACTTGAATTGCTTTCTGTCTTGCCATGGCCTCGCCTATGGTGATCAATTCTATATCTAGATTTCTAGTCATTTAGTGAAGTCTCATACTAGGATAGAAGAGTGTAGTTGAGTACGATATCGTCATCGTTCTTCGTTTGAAGGAAAGATCCACGAAAATTTTGGAGAACTTCATCAACAAAATGGTGAAGACTGAACCACCTATTACTCAAGTTTTCACCTTTCTATCTATGAGACAATGTCGGATGACTAAATGAGATTCATGCATCCGTAATTTCTAGCATTTGTTTAAGAACATTTGTTCATATTTGATGAATTTGGTTAAGACAATTTATTGCTTATAACCTAAATTATGATTCAAGATTATCATTTGAAAATAATACGGAACAATGATATGTATCATTGATGTTATTCGGGAATGTTTCATATTGATTATTAAAGAAATATAGAACTATCGCAACTGATACGAGCGATTACCCATTTACATATTGGCACAACTTTGATAGGTCTTCAGAGTTGCATGCTGTACTCTACACGTACCGGTGTAGCTATAGTTCATAACGACTTTTAGTATGCAAACCTAAAAAGGTTTGTTGACTCATAAACTCAGGACGGTACATATACCCAGTATGCAAACTGAAAAATATCTCGACTCGTCAACCTGAGTTAAATACGCATACCCAGTATGCAAACCGGAAGAGACATGTAGACTCCTTAACTCGATTTTGTCTTTGGGTATAAAACTCGGGACACGTACCATGACTAACCAACTCAAAAAGCGGAAACACGATGCCGATTGCAAATACATACTTACCAGTAGGATAAGGAAAAAAAAGTTTTGATTTTCAAAATATTGATTGAATGCCTAATCGTACCTAGTTTAGTTAATCACCAAAATTAATACTAATTAAATCAAGGATATATTAACCGTTATTGAAAATAGTAGGACAAGGAGGTCTGTACTTTACTACTTCATGATCCAATTTGACATCTTGTGTGCCCCGAAAAACTCTTCCTTGAGGCGCCAATAATTTAATTCTTACTTCTTTTTTTTTTTGATGGGAAAATGAATATATTAACTAGCAAATATAGTACATAAGATTTACATTTTTTTTCTATCAAATACATTAGAGATAATGCTAGATTGCTTAATTTTTTGTTGCAATTTCGTAGACATATGTTGAAGGCTCTTTATTCTTGCTTCATTGGAAATTCGATCCGCTGCTGAATTGTATTTTCTATTTGTAAACTTTACCTAAGCTTGATGAAGATCTTTTAAGATTGTCTTGGCTTCTTGAACAGTGTTTTCGGCTGTCCATGATAGATTTATGTTGTCCTTGTTGATCTTTGTCGCCAAGAATTTACAATCGCTTACCATTGAAACTCTAGACAAGACGTTGTCTCTTAGCCATATGATTGCTTTTGTAAAGATTTCGCTTCCGCATGAAGAGTCGAAGTAGCTATCTTCGAACCTGCTGAAATGTGCATAAATGTCTAGTGATCTACTGAATAAACGATGTGAGCGTATCCCATTGAAAGGTCTTCTTCCTTGAAAGAAGCATCAATAAATATTATCCTGTCTGTGTTTATATCCGATCATTTTGTAATGATCATCATTAACTGATTGTTATCCAGTCCCTTTGTTTTATTATTTTGAGGAAAATTTAATTCTTACTTTAGTCGCTAGATATAGAACTTTCGTACATTTAACAAACAAACAACAAAATAGTATATACAAACATATTTATAGTATATGTTTGTACTTCAATATATTATAACTCTTTCCTTTGTCATATTTATAGTATATACAAACATATTATATTAATAACACTACAGATATAGAACTTTGATGAGTGCATTCTTACGAAACAACCAACAAAATAGCCTTTGTCATAATTTATACTCCGTTCTAAAAATATTAGAGCTGAATTTTATTAAATAGATGTTTGAAAAAATAGTTGGTTTCACAATTGAAAGTCAAATGTTACTTTTAGTTTTAGAAGCACCACTTTTGTCTTAACTTTTTTGATGACAAGTGTCATGTGAACTATTCACTTTACTTCTTTTGATGACAAGTGTCATGTGACCATTTCGATTCACTTTTTTATCGATGAGTGTCGTGAGTACCAATTCACTTACTTTTTTTATTGACAAGTGTCATGATGACCACTTTCAATGATTAGTTCTCTTAATTTCCTTAATTTTCTCAAAAACAAAACTAGGCTATAAATTATTAACGAAGGAAGGAGGAGTAGTATATAAATATATTAGTATATTAATTACTTCAAAGCACAAAATAATCAAGTTCATGCTATAAAAAAAGAGGACACCGTCTAAGTCTAGTTGTGTATCCAGAAAACATACATATTCTAATCCATTCTCTCTTACAACTGTCAATCCACTTTAGATTTTCCTCATCTCTAATTCTGAAAATAAGCAAGCCTCAACTATTCATTGAACTGAGTTCTATCCATCTTTGATGGATCTACAATTCTCATCAATTGTGCTTTTGTTAATGTTCTTAATTCCTTTTTGTTCATGGTTTGGATGAGCAGAAAAAATCCACCCAGCAGAAATTGCCTCCAGGGCCAAAGAAAACTACCTCTTGTAGGAAATTTGCATAACATGTTGGGCTTGACGCACCAGACACTCAGAGATTTGTCCAATAAATATGGTCTGTTGCACGTACAACGGTGAATTTTCTGTTGTCTTTGTCTCTTCACCAAGAGTTGCGAAACAGATAATGAACACCCACGACTTGGTTTTTTGCAGATAGACCGGAATTTTTTGCTGGAAAAATTACGGGATACAATTCGAGTGGTATATCACTTTCTCTCCCTATGGTGATTACTACAAAAGCAAGTACCGAAGGATTTCTGCGATGGAGATCCTAAGGTGCCAAAAAGGTTCGGTCATTTAGATCACTAAGGCAGGAAGAAGTGTCAAATATGATTCAAACAGTTCCCATTGAAATCCGGGTCACCCATCAACTTGAGTGAGAAATTTTCATCCTTGAGCAATGACATAGTCTGCAGAGCAGCGTTTGGTAATAAATGTAAAAACAAAGAAATGCTCGTATCAAGCGCTACATGAAGCCGCTAGTTTGGCGAGATCTTACCTTTGAAGATCTATTCCCGTCACTAAAAGTGCATCATTTTTTGGTGGAATGAAAGAGAAACTCACGAGGATACATAAAAAGATCGACACGATTCTTGAAGAAATGATTGAGGAACACAGAAGGGATAAATCATTGAGATATTTAGAGGAAGATTTTGTTGATGTACTTCTTCGGGTTCAAGAGAGTGGTGAGCTTAAGGTTCCACTGACAACCGACAATATTAAAGCAGTCGTTGCGGTTAGTAAAAAGCTCCTTGTTTAATTCTGAACTGCGAGTGTTCATTGGCATTATTTTTAAGTATTTGACTTTGGTTATGTGTTTTCAGGATATATTTGCTGGAGGAACCGATTCTACTGGCTCTACAATGGAATGGGCCATGTCTGAACTGCTGAAAAATCCATGTATCATGGAGAAGGCACAAACTGAGGTGAGACAAGTCTTCGACGGGAAGAAACAATATGATGAAACGGACATCGAAAAATTGGAATACTTGAAGCTAGTAATCAAAGAAACCATGAGACTACACCCTCAGCTCCACTCCTAGTTCAAGAGAATGTAGGGAGAGATGTGAGATTGATGGATATGATATCCCGGCGAAAACCAAAGTGGTTGTCAATGCATGGGCTATAGCAAGAGACCCGGAATATTGGAATGACGCTGACGAATTTAAACCAGAGAGGTTCCGTGATAATTCAGTCGATTATAAGGGCACCAACTTTGAATATATTCCGTTTGGAGCTGGTAGGAGGATCTGTCCAGGGATTTCCTTCGGGGTAGCTGTTGTGGAACTAACACTTGCTCAATTACTGTACCACTTTGACTGGAAGCTTACTGCAGAAGGGAAACCAGAAGATCTAGACATGACAGAGCTCTATGGTATAACAGTTAGAAGAAAATATGAGTTGTTAGCTATTCCCATCCCTTATGTTCCTTCGTGATTTCGTCGAGTGTCTATGTGCAATAAGTAATGTTTATTACATGATTTTCTCAATTGTATGTGTGACAATAAGTAATGATTTTATTACATGATATTGTAAAGTGTCTGTCTGACAGTCTGTAATATGATTATTCCCGTCCCTTGTGTTGCTTTATGATTTTGTAATTTGTATTTTAGATGTTTATTCCATCCATCAGCAAGGTATAATTTGTATTTGCTTTATAGAAACTTAGCGTTTTTCCACACAACAAAAAAAAAAAAAAAAAAACACTTGATTTGGAAGAATTAATTGGGGATATGGGAATTAATTGGGGGATATGAATTACTTCCCCCAACCCATGGTGTGTGCTAAGGGGTGACTTTTGGTTATGAATATACTAAAATACCCTTCCCTCAAAATAAAAAAAAAACTTAAAATCAAAAAACAAAATCATATCCCCATTTCCATCTCCACTTCTTCCCTCAAAATAAAAATAAAAAACTTAAAATCAAAAATCTAAATCATATCCCTCATTTCCATCTCCACTTCTTATTAATCTTATTTAGGGGTAGTGTTTTGAAACCCAAATATTCTCAATTCTCTTTCAAATTCTAAACTCTCCCCACTCTATATCAAATTCTCTTCACCTCACTTTGGAAGCTTGAATTTTTTTTTATTCGGAAGTGATGAAGATCATCTTGAAAGTGATGATGACCATGCGAATTGATGAAGACCATCCGTGTCTAGGGTTCGGCATATGGTCTTATCAATTCCGTGCATGGTCTTCGTCACTTCCATTTAATTTTTCTGGCTTTAAAAAAGCTTGAAGTAGGCATGGTCGGTTGATATGAAGACCATCTTGGAATTTTTCCACCAGACATAGTTTTCATATTTATTTCCTATGCGGAAAAACAATACGGCATGGTCTTCATATCAAACGACCATTTACTTTAAAAGCGGAAAAATTCAAAATGAAGTGAGGAATACCATCATAGGAATTGATGAAGACCATATCTTGGAAGTTTCGATCCGGCATGCGCGATAATTTCCTATCGATTTGCGGTAGTCAAGTGAAAAAAAAATCAACATTACGGATACTTTTCATTACATTGGGCATAGGTATTTAAACAAATACTATGCGGAATCTGTATAGTCTATCTTAGGAGCAATTCCGGCATGCTCGAAAAAACTATTACCATATGTGACCTGTAAACAAAACGAGGAAAAAATCAACGTTGGAAGATTAAAACCAGGAAAAAAATGGTAACGAGAGGGCGGCTCCCTGGATTGAAACTCGCCCGAACCCCCCGGATAGTGGCAAACAATTTATGAACATTTCCAACAATTAGGCATGAGTTTTGGTTGAATACCATGCGGCACCAAGCTTTTTCATTTGTAACAATGGTGGATTCTAAGAAAAAAAATCAATTTTTCAACCTCTTATTATTGATGATTCTCTCATCACAATCATCTTCCCATTTTCGAAAAAAAAAATTCTCTCAAATATTTTTCCCTCCTTCTACTCTCACCCAAAACACAAATAAAAATACACACTAATTTATCCACCAAATACTTAACATTTTAATAATTATACTTAATCACTAATCCTAATTAGTGGGGGCTAGATTAGGAATTAAAAAAATAATTACATAGGGGGTCACCCAGAATTGCTATTGGGACACCTATTTTATCCCGTAACTATATCCCCCAATTAATTCTCATATCCCCCAATTAATTCTTCTTGATTAGGTGACTGACTCTCATATTAGAAATAAGTATTTTGGGCATATTCAAAAGCAAAAGACAAAAGAAAAAAAAAATCCTTAAAATAAAAAAGCAATGCCTTGTACTAATTGAATTTACAATGTCTCATACAACCTTAAAATGAGGCCTTCTCCATATATTGAATCTTTAGTCTCGGAAGAAGCCCAATACACACTAGAGAGCTAGATATTTTTCTTTTTGATCGGTACAAGGTGAAGATGGTATTTCTTATGGACAACCATACCAGATGATTCATCCATGCTTACATCTTCAATCTTCATCCCTGCTGGTAATGCCCAATCAAAACAGTATAGCATATTCGCGAGTGCGAGTTCAGTAGTTACCAGTCCCATATTTATCCCAGGACAACCTCTTCGACCACCTCCAAAAGGTAAATATTCAAAATCTTGCTGTCCTCCGTAATCAGCAGTGTTGGAGTTATCTATGAACCTCTCAGGGCAGAACACATCTGGTTTACGCCAATAAGCCGGATTTCTCCCTATCGCCCATGCATTTATTAGCACTCTTGTCATTGGCTTGATATCGTATCCATCGATCTTGCAGTTGTTCATGCTTTCTCTGGGAAGCAACATTGGAAGCGGAGAATGTAGTCTTAAAGTTTCTCTAACCACCATTTTAAGGTATGGAAAATGATCAAGGTCTTTTTCATCTACCTTGCCAGTGTTTCTTCCTACGTTGTAACTTCGAAATTCGTCTTGCACTTTTTTCATTGCTGCTGGACTTTTTATTAGTTCTGCCATTGCCCAATTCATGGTTACAGCTGATGCGTCTACTCCAGCAAGAAACACATTCTGATTTGTATAGAGAAGAGTCAGATTAGATTTCTAAGGATAACAAAAAAGATCAATTGCAACGATTTCGATAGATGCATAAGAATAATTTACCATAAGGATCGCTTTGATATGGTCATTAGTGAGACGAATTGGACTGGTTGGATCCTTCTTTAGTTTCAACAGAACGTCTATGAGGTCATACTCATGTTCCGACTCCAATCTCTCCGGCCCGTTGAGATGTACGTCTACAATATCTTGAAAAAATTTATCCAAATCATGACAGCATTTTTCAAGTCTCCCATGCATTCCGGTAAACCTATCAATAATCCAACCTACTTTAGGAAAAATGGCAGACGCCGAGAAACCGCTCATTAGACTTGTGATTTCGTCAAGAGTCTCTTTAAGTTTACCATCATCAAATGTCATGCCACCAAAAGCAACTCTACAAAGAGTTCTATTTGTGAACTTAGCAAACATTTCAAAAACATCAATAAAAGCAGACGGCGCCGAGGCCGAAATAGAATAGATTACGGATGCAATTTCTTCTTCCCTGACCACCTTAAAAGATTGCACTCTTTTTGCACTTAAAAGTTCAAGAACACATATTTTCCGAATCTCCCTCCAGTACTCTCCATAAGGTGCAAAAATAACATCCAAGTAATTATACGAAAGGCGTTTCATACTAGCCAACAGTGGTCTGGTGCAAAAATCAAGATCATGTGTTTTCAAAACTTGTTTTGCAGCTTCTGCCGATGAAATTATAAGCGTAGGTACACTGCCTAGTTGCAGGAGCATGACAGGACCGTATTCCTGAGATAGGCGCCGTATCTCTTGATGAGGCGGTCGTTTACCGAGTTGATGTAAGTTTCCTATGATTGGAAGCTTGACAGGACCAGGAGGAGGAAGTAGACCGTCATTTCTGCTTCTTTTGAATTTAACGAGAAAATATAGAGGAAAAAGAGGAAGGAGTAGAAGAAAACTGTACAAAAGAAACTCCATGGAAGAAAATGAGTTCTCTGTGAACTGCGCACCAGGATCTCTAGAGTAAACACAATCATTAAAGGTTTAATGTACATGTCTTGACGAGAAGGTGGATTTTTGAAAAAAAAATAAAAAAATATGAACCTGACGTGAATCGAACATGCAACCTTCTGATCTGGAGTCAGACGCGCTACCATTGCGCCACAGATCCAATTGATGTTTCAGTCTGGTCTGACTATAATAAGTCATCTATCTTCTTCTTGTTTTCATCCAGTTCGAAATTCACATCAACATTAAAATAACTGCTGGTCAATTTGTTGTTATATGGACACATAAGTGTAAGGGTGTCCCACCATTTCTATCATCAGGATTGTTCTTTTAAGTTTGAAGATAAACATGATCACTTAGACATTATCATTAGACATTTTATGTGTTGTCACATGAGTCATTCATGTGCCTTTACAAGCTATAAATAGCTTGGATCAGTTTCGGTTTCATTGGGTAAGTGAGAAAATTTGAGAAATGTAAAGTGAGAAGTAATAAACTCATTTTCTAACTTTCTATCAAACGTAAGTTAGTGGTTTCTATGTTTAGCACTACATACATAGCATAATTAAGTTAACTTAGTTAAGCAGCACCACAATTTCATGAAGCTAATTAGTTAATTATCTCTATAGCATCAGATCATTATACAAACACGTTATCAAGACGAATTGCTTTGTGGTGATCGGGCGTTAGGTGACGATACGGAAAATGGATAATTCTCTTCAACTCTTGCATATTTAATTTAACTATTTTTTAAGTAGTTTTATGCATACAATTTTTATTATGTCTAACTTTGTTTTCCTATTTTGATTAGGAATTGTTGAAGGGGAAGTTAGGCATATTACAGTGTTTTGTATGTGCTATTTGGAGCACAGAGAAAATTATACTGAGATACGAAGAGATATCCAAAGGAGAGTTTTATTATTTTCCTCCTTAGCCAACCAACGGAAGGTTTTTAGGCGTCCTCTTGGACAAAGTAGAAAATAAAATTTTCCTTTGTTGGTACACCAATGATTTTTTGGTGTTAACGGTTTTAATATCGACATAGTAAGGAATTATTTGCATCCTTGGGGATAGCAAAATTTTAATATTCCTTTGCCATAATAATTTCCGAATTCAAAGTCGTTAAAGCCAATGGAATCGATGAAAATGAACAAGGGTTAATACGGTTAGCTATCTCTATCTGCGGTCTTTGAATGAGATGCAATTGATATTGAGACAATTTCTTTTAATTCAACTTTGATAAATTAATATTTAGTCGAGCCTAATGGGGCTAAATTGAGATTTATCATTATTATGTTAAAAACCGTTTCCTTGTAGTTAATTTTTGTGGAAAATAGTTGGCTTGATTTTAGAGAAGATATATGCATCGTATATAATATAGTGGTGAGCAATAAGGAGAGCTGCATATTTTGCGCCCTTATGTGTTCTTGCTAGTTTTACGGCGTGCATTATATGCGCCTATTATATGCATCGGCGAGCTTTAAAGAGCTAGTGCTTAATTTGCACTTTGTATATGTTGTGTCAACAACATAAAGTCTTGCAAATGTTAATCATATAAATAGATATACAAACGATCGAGCAATAATGAGTGTTGCATTTTTTGTAAATGATATTTATAATTAATATCATGTCTTCGTCGCTTTGAGCTATTACCTAAAATTAAATTTGGTGAATTAAATTTTTATGGTACCTATGCAAATAAATTTAAAATCTTTGGCAAAGAAGGAAAATAAAATTGTGGTAGGCATATTTTTGAATATGGGAACCACAATAGTTCTCGCTTAAGAACTTTGATGATAACCGTACCACCGAGAAGTGGAGAAATGGATTGATAGCATAATGATTGGTTTGACTAAACCGTCTTTGAGCTGGAAAGCTCGCTATCGTTGTGACATAAAGACACTGGCGATGCATTTGAAATCTTCATTTTATTGTTGTTAATCCCTATCATCGTCTTGGCGGTGAGTGGGACTGATATTGAGTAAGTGTCTATGTTCACAAAATTCACTTTTGATAGTTCATTGTTAATTTTACATGGAAATGTAAATTATTTAATTTATTCAATTTGACAAGAACTTGAGAGAGAAATTGATCAGTCACCTCTCTGGGCTGATGTTATTATTATTTTTCTGCACCGGTTGCTCCATTGATAGGTTGAGTAATGCGAGATGAATGTTCATTGATGAACATTTCCGCCTAAGGATCAGGGGAAGAAGAATCGCGACGATATTGGTTAATTCAGATTGTGTCTCATCTATATTTTCCACCAGAAATGCAGGGTGTTGAAGATTACTCTATTGCTATATTTTGCAAGAGTAAGCTTGCTTGATTTGGCATATATTAAAGTCCTCGCAAGGCTTGCAATGTAATCGCATATGGATTATTTAAATACCCGGAAATATGCTTAGAAGCATAGACGAAAACATCTTATATGAGGTATGCCAATATAATCAGATAACGTCCATATTCTCTATGAGTGATGAGTTGATATCTCTCCTGACGAGTAGCACATCCATAAACAGATGATAAGCAGGATTTCTCCCTATCGCCCATGCATTTATTAGCACTCTTGTCATTGGCTTGATATCGTATCCATCGATCTTGCAGTTGTTCATGCTTTCTCTGGGAAGCAACATTGGAAGCAGAGAATGTAGTCTTAAAGTTCTCTAACCACCATTTTAAGGTATGGAAAATGATCAAGGTCTTTTTCATCTACCTTGCCAGTGTTTCTTCCTACGTTGTAACTTGAAATTCGTCTTGCACTTTTTTCATTGCTGCTGGACTTTTTATTAGTTCTGCCATTGCCCAATTCATGGTTACAGCTGATGCGTCTACTCCAGCAAAAACACATTCTGATTTGTATAGAGAAGAGTCAGATTAGATTTCTAAGGATAACAAAAAGATCAATTGCAACGATTTCGATAGATGCATAAGAATAATTTACCATAAGGATCGCTTTGATATGGTCATTAGTGAGACGAATTGGACTGGTTGGATCCTTCTCTAGTTTCAACAGAACGTCTATGAGGTCATACTCATGTTCCGACTCCAATCTCTCCGGCCGGTTGAGATGTACGTCTACAATATCTTGAAAAAATTTATCCAAATCATGACAGCATTTTTCAAGTCTCCCATGCATTCCGGTAAACCTATCAATAATCCAACCTACTTTAGGAAAAATGGCAGACGCCGAGAAACCGCTCATTAGACTTGTGATTTCGTCAAGAGTCTCTTTAAGTTTACCATCATCAAATGTCATGCCACCAAAAGCAACTCTACAAAGAGTTCTATTTGTGAACTTAGCAAACATTTCAAAAACATCAATAGAAGCAGACGGCGCCGAGGCCGAAATAGAATAGATTACGGATGCAATTTCTTCTTCCCTGACCACCTTAAAGATTGCACTCTTTTTGCACTTAAAAGTTCAAGAACACATATTTTCCGAATCTCCCTCCAGTACTCTCCATAAGGTGCAAAAATAACATCCAAGTAATTATACGAAAGGCGTTTCATACTAGCCAACGGTGGTCTGGTGCAAA
This sequence comes from Papaver bracteatum, assembly GCA_023529315.1. NCBI lineage: Eukaryota > Viridiplantae > Streptophyta > Magnoliopsida > Ranunculales > Papaveraceae > Papaver > Papaver bracteatum. The sequence goes on from JAJJWX010002925.1 coordinate 13,961, forward strand.
AATCAAGATCATGTGTTTTCAAAACTTGTTTTGCAGCTTCTGCCGATGAAATTATAAGCGTAGGTACACTGCCTAGTTGCAGGAGCATGACAGGACCGTATTCCTGAGATAGGCGCCGTATCTCTTGATGAGGCGGTCGTTTACCGAGTTGATGTAAGTTTCCTATGATTGGAAGCTTGACAGGACCAGGAGGAGGAAGTAGACCGTCATTTCTGCTTCTTTTGAATTTAACGAGAAAATATAGAGGAAAAAGAGGAAGGAGTAGAAGAAAACTGTACAAAAGAAACTCCATGGAAGAAAATGAGTTCTCTGTGAACTGCGCACCAGGATCTCTAGAGTAAACACAATCATTAAAGGTTTAATGTACATGTCTTGACGAGAAGGTGGATTTTTGAAAAAAAAATAAAAAAATATGAACCTGACGTGAATCGAACATGCAACCTTCTGATCTGGAGTCAGACGCGCTACCATTGCGCCACAGATCCAATTGATGTTTCAGTCTGGTCTGACTATAATAAGTCATCTATCTTCTTCTTGTTTTCATCCAGTTCGAAATTCACATCAACATTAAAATAACTGCTGGTCAATTTGTTGTTATATGGACACATAAGTGTAAGGGTGTCCCACCATTTCTATCATCGTGGATTGTTCTTTTAAGTTTGAAGATAAACATGATCACTTAGACATTATCATTAGACATTTTATGTGTTGTCACATGAGTCATTCATGTGCCTTTACAAGCTATAAATAGCTTGGATCAGTTTCGGTTTCATTGGGTAAGTGAGAAAATTTGAGAAATGTAAAGTGAGAAGTAATAAACTCATTTTCTAACTTTCTATCAAGCGTAAGTTAGTGGTTTCTTTACACTACATACATAGCATAATTGTTAACTTAGTTAAAAAGACCACAATTTCATGAAGCTAATTAGTTAATTATCTCTATAGCATCAGTATCATTATACAACACGTTATATTATTTAATTGCTCTGTGGTGATGGGCGTTGGTGACGATACGGAAAATGGATAATTCTCTTCAACTCTTACATATTTAATTTAACTATTTTTTAAGTAGTTTTATGCATACAATTTTTATTATGTCTAACTTTGTTTTCTATTTTGATTAGGAATTGTTGAAGGAAAGTTAGGCATATTACGATGTTTTGTATGTCTATTTGGAGTACGTAAAATTATACGGTATACGAAGAGATATCCAAAGGAGAGTTTTATTATTTTCCTCCTTAGCCAACCAACGGAAGGTTTTTCAAACATTCTTGACAAATGAGAAAATAAAATTTTCCTTTGTTGGTACACCAATGATTTTTGGTGTTAACGGTTTTAATATCGACATAGTAAGGAATTATTGCATCCTTGGGGATAGCAAAATTTTAATATTCCTTTGCCATAATAATTTCAGAATTCAAAGTCGTTCCGCTTGAAGTCGGAATACGATGAAAATGAACACCGGGTTAACACGGTTAGCCAGTCTCTATCTGCGGTCTTTGAATGAGATGCAATTGATATTGAGACAATTTCTTTTAATTCAACTTTGATAAATTAATATTTAGAAGTAGGAGCCCTAATGGACGAAATTGGAGATTTATCGGTATTATATTAAAACCGTTTCACCGTTAATTTTTTGTGGAAAATAGTTCGGCTTGATTTTAGAGAAGATATATGCATCGTATATAATATAGTGGTGAGCAATAAGGAGAGCTGCATATTTTGCGCCCTTATGTGTTCTTGCTAGTTTTACGGCGTGCATTATATGCGCCTATTATATGCATCGGCGAGCTTTAAAGAGCTAGTGCTTAATTTGCACTTTTATATGTTGTGTCAACAACACCGAGTCTTGCAAATGTTAATCTGCGCCTCGTAGATATACAAACGTCGAGCAATAATGAGTGTTGCATTTTTGTAAATGATATTTATAATTAATATCATGTCTTCTCGTCGCCTGAGCTATTACCTAAAATTCTGAATTTGGTGAATTAAATTTGCAACAGTACCTATGCAAATAAATTTAAAATCTTTGGCAAAGAAGGAAAATAAAATTGTGGTAGGCATATTTTTGAATATGGGAACCACAATAGTTTCGGAGCTTAAGAACACGATGAGCACCGTACCACCGAAGTGGAGAAATACGGGACGATAGCATAATGATTAGTTTGACTAAACCGTCTTTGAGCCTCCGAAAAAGCTCGCTATCGTTGTGACATAAAAGACACGAAACGTGCATTTGAAATGCCGTTTATTGTTGTTAATCCCTATCGGTCGTCTTGGCAAGGAGTGGGACCGATATTGAGTAAGTGTCTATGTTCACAAAATTCACTTTTCAGGGTTTACCTATTAATTTTACATGGAAATGTAAATTATTTAATTTATTCCAGCTGGACAGTAAACGAGAGAGGAAACCTGATCAGTCACCTCTCCTGGGCTGCATGTTATTGTTATTTTTTCTGCACCCAGTTGCTCCATTGATAGGTTGAGTAATGCGGAGATGAATGTTCTGTTGATGAGACATTCCCGCCTAAGGATCAGGGGAAGAATCGTCGACGATATTGGTTAATTCCGATTGTGTCTCATCTATATTTTCACACCAAGAAATGCCTGAGGTGTTGAAGATTACTCTATTGCTATATTTTGCAAGAGTAAGCTTGCTTGATTTGGCATATATTAAAGTCTCACCAAGGCTTGCAATGTAATCGCATGGATTATTTCGTCTGGAAATATGCTTAGAAGCATAGACGAAAACATCTTATATGAGGTATGCCAATATAATCAGATAACGTCCATATTCTCTATGAGTGATGAGTTGATATCTCTCCTGACGAGGAGCACATCCATAAAATTTGCGTTGATATCGCATGGTGAGGAATATCCGCATGTTAAAACTTGTTACCAATGGATTTTGATATCCTCATACTCTGGAGAATGATGTAAGATCGTTTATTAACTGATTAATAACTTGGTTGTCGATAATGTTCAGAATAGCTACTGAAATCATTGTGGATAGATATACCCTTTGCAAAGGAATTATCGACAAAGTTCATATGATTGGCGATATGGATCTAGGTCCATATTGAGTTGTTCTCTCACTTGTGTTTGCTTTCAGGATCTCGTAGTCCTAGCATCCACGAATTTTTAGTTCGAAAGATGATGCTTATAAGAAAGTGTAATGAGAGAATTAAAGTCGCTTGTTATATAGTGATAACCTTGACAACGAAGTTTCCAGGACACTAACCAGGTTCATGGGAGTATGGTCCGGGTAGTCATAAATGACTCGACATCTCACTGGTGATAATTGTGTATCTATACTCATATAGATTTAAAAGAAACTCTTGTTTGTCGATTGTTGATGTTGTATCATCCTAGTGATGCTTTGGGCATTGATGGTTTGATGTTCTTGTGCATTTTGAACTTATTACTCATGAAACCATTGTCATGTTTTCTGCTTAAGACATGCTATATTCCACTCTTATTACTATTCTACTAAAAGATTTGCAAATTTGATGAGAAAGTCTTCCCACCGTTTGAGGAGGAAAGGTCATCACTTTGAAAAACAGCGTGAGTATCCCTGGTTTTGGACAAAGATAAGCGAGATTTATCTCATCTCGGATGTTTTTAGCAATGAAAAACATGAAGAAGATTTGATATCTTCAGAAAATGCAAATAAAGTTGCTTTTTGAGAAATCGTGGAGTGTAGTAGTAAGTGTGTCACATAAAACACACCTTCAGCGTGGATGACTAGTTGATTTAAAATATTATGCACCTCCTGAAAGGAAGAGCCAGTCACAATCATTTAAAGATAGTACTCTTAAAGAGATTATTAGTGGAAGATCTAATTTCTCAATATAGTTCTCTTAACAAGAGAATGTCTCTAAAGTCCGTGGAACCTCAAAATGAGAAGATTTCCTTAAGGCATGCATGCAATAGAAAAATTTGTGATCATAATCCAATGATTATTGATGATATAGTCAAAGTATCCACTGATACTGCCATAGATAATGTTGGTATTGAACCACTCTCTATAAGAATGTCATCAAAGGAATGATCGGTTAAACGAGAATGGAGAGATTCAAGCAGAATAATAATTTATCATAAAATGCATGGTTTGGTACTACAACCAGAACACTCGATAATGTGAGCTACTCTTAGCCACGAGACAGAGTTTTACAGTTAGACACCGATAATGTAACCCCTAGTGGCTACGAAGGTGGGTGTATGTGCATAGAAGAAAAATAAAGTCGGCTAATGGCACAAAGTCTTTTACAGAACCTGAAATGGATTTCTGTAACATATTCCCTATTATGGATGCAACTACCTCTTTGGTATTTGTCTCCGGAAGTCTTTTAAGGACTCGACGTATCTAGAGGATGTGGTTATTATGAATCTGGTCGAAAACAGATGATACGAAGATAACCGTGAGAAAATTCCTCAAGGTTTTCACCTATCAGTAGAATTACCATGTCATATGCATTTGCCCTATAAAGACGAACATAATCAATCGTCTAAGTGAATGCTTATTATCCAGGGATATGTGTACCATCTTATGTGCTCATAAAGATTTGATGTATACAACATCTACCTTATTGGAACTTCTAAATAATTCTCCAAAGCACAAGAATTCTTAAAGCAGGAGTTCGAGATGAAACTCTCGGTAAAACTGTGTCTCAATCATTGGTTGAGCATTGTAAATGGAAATCCATTAATTTCATCAACCTTAAGGGTTTAGACATGTTTAAATGACAAGTGACATTCGGGTTTCGGTTCTTGATCTCTTACAAGATTGGTCGATTTTCATCTCAACAATAGAGATGTATCACTCGTGGTTTGTGTTACATAAAGATGTGTAAATGGTACATTAGCTGAAATATGCTATAGATACGATATTGGGTTTGCAGTAAACATTTAAGTGGCAGGTTTCCAGCACCAATATTCAGACATTGGTCCGAAGAAATTCTCCTCTCATCTTCATGGTACCATTAAGCTTGACCTTTTGCACAAAAGATCGATGAATGTCTCCCACAGAGAAAAGCTAATTAGACTGTTTAAGTTTTGATTTTGACAGACAAATCTAGTGAAGAATATATAAAGGATGGCACAACCAGATGATCATTAAGAAATTGCATAGAGGAAAGTCAGACTAATTTTCTCAACTAAAGAAAGATGGAGCTGCTGAAGACTTTAAAGGGTGGTTCGGAACTCTAGCGAGACTCACACGGGCATAATGATCAACCGAGAAGGCTTCTCATCAGGGGGAGTAAATCCATGGAAGACTATGGATATGAACATATTGGACATTACGTCGTGTACTCTTTTCCTTAGTCAAGGTTTTGTCCCACTGGGTTTTTCCTTTTCAAGGTTTTTAATGAGGCATGCGAGTCCAATGATATCCATGATCCGACACGTTGTACTCTTTTCCTTCGTCTTGGTTTTATCCTCACGGGTTTTTCCGGACAAGGTTTTAATGAGGCAACATTTGCGGATTTATCATAGTTCCCGAGAACTCATGTTTTCCTACGTTCGGGTTTTGTCCATCGGGATTTTCGGGACGAGGTTTTAATGAGATAACTATCTTAGAATCCGTGAACATCATGTAATGTGATGCATATCCATAAGAAGTTTTCTCAAGATGCGTTGTGAGGATGATCGCATTCTAGCTCAAGTTTTTTTACCATATATGGTGTTTCTGATAACATCTTATCAAGACAACTTGCTCATTAGCGTTGGCATTACTATGAACTTTTAACGCTCGTGTTTTGTCCCTAGTGATTTTCTGATGCGCTTTGATGGAGGAAGCATTTCACGACTTAATCAACCTCAAATATGAGTTTCAAGTGCTCGGGTTTTTGTCCCAAACGGTTTTCAGGACAACCTTGACGAAGGAGAAACCATTTCACCATTTCAACGCCACAAATGCTACATTATTTTTCTTTGGACAAGTTTTTATCCAAACCAGATTTTTCTTGCAAAAATTTATAATAAGGAAACGTTCTTAGAAATGGTGGTCCAAGGGAGTGTTATATGGACACATAAGTGTAAAGGGTGTCCCACCATTTCTATCATCAGGATTGTTCTTTTAAGTTTGAAGATAAACATGTTTAGGAGATAAACATGATCACTTAGACATTATCATTAGACATTTTATGTGTTGTCACATGAGTCATTCATGTGCCTTTACAAGCTATAAATAGCTTGGATCAGTTTCGGTTTCATTGGGTAAGTGAGAAAATTTGAGAAATGTAAAGTGAGAATTAATAAACTCATTTTCTAACTTTCTATCAAACATAAGTTAGTGGTTTCTATGTTTAGCACTACATACATAGCATAATTAAGTTAACTTAGTTAAGCAGCACCACAATTTCATGAAGCTAATTAGTTAATTAGCTCTATAGCATCGTATCATTATACAACAAGATCGAATTATTTAACAAAAATTCTTCATGGACCGTTCATATAGACTAAGCAAGAACCGTGTGGGCACAAACAAACCCCAAAAATGGGACCTTTTGTTTTTCTTCGGGAATGGATCCATTTTTCATGTGACTACAGTTTTTGGCCGTTCAAAATAGCTGTCCTATAGAATCGTTGATTATTTAACTACTATGATATATTTTTAATGATTTATGTATTTTTCCCGATAGAATTTTCGTTGTTGTTTTTTTTTTTCTCTTTTCTAATACCAAAGAAAACAGGTTAATTAATAAAAAATATTAACCAATCAAAAAAAAAATAGCTAAAAATATTCAACAACCTTATTGTTAGCGATGGTGGTTTAACTCAAGATGCTGGTTATCAAGCATGTTTGTCAATCTTAGTGATCAAAACTATAAAGTCTTGATTTCTAGTCTACTATAGCTAAGGTCTCGGATTAGGATAGAAAGTGTAGTCGAGCTCAAGAACTCCATGGAAATCATCATATAAGACTAAGGACTACTCAAGGAACCAAGTGGATCTTCATCGACTAAAAGGTATGGAGACTTGAACTTATCTATCACTCAAAAGTCTATCTACTCTATCTCCTATCTTGAGAAAAAGTCGTTTTACTATATAGACTAAGAATATGCACATGTGACATTTCGAAGCTAAGCATATCTTGCTTATCTATTTCTAAATGGGTGTTGTAAAAGCTTTCGCTTTAGCCAAGTTCATCTTTTCCTAGTGAAGAAAGTCATGTTATGTTTGAATCATTAATTGAAATCACTATGAAGAAAAATAGTTTGTGAATAACAACTATATAACGCCTCTCGAGAATGTTTCAATGATTGAGAGTTTAGACTATATAACCATTGTGGCATATAAACATTGCTGTGGCAACACATATATGTATAAGTCCTTAGCACTTGAACCGAAGTTTCATGGGGAACTTTGTTGATCCAAGTGGAACCTAACGTGAGCAGCCAAATGGGTCCGCTAACCCAGTCCGCTGAATCAGCATAAGTTCTCGAACCCAGAGAATATCTGATGAAGTTGAATCTCAAAGCCGTGACGAACCTAGTCATAGAACTGACGGAATTTCTCAATTGAGAAATTACCGGAGTTTAATAACTTCAATCCGTTAGTTTGAGTCCTCTAACTCAAGAGGTATGTTCTGAAAAACGTTGTTCATGAACTTATCTTAAAATTACTAAGGAATGCTTTTATAAACCGCGGGTTTTTATAGTTCATGAAATGATTGATAAATCACATCGCTTTTGATTCAATTGTATCTGTAGTACATGAGATCTCATAGCAATTGAACAACTCTCTAGCTAGTTCATTTGAGTCATTTGAACTAACTATGAAAGTTAAGAATATGGTTGATTTGAAAGTTATCATTTGGCTAACCATTTGGTTGACTAATATGAACCAACCATTGTACACGCTATACAGTTACACAAACCAAAAACGCTTAAGTACATGTGTGTGGAGCTTGTTTTTCGATCTAACGGTTGAGAGATATTATCTTGTATCTAATCAGTTTTCATCTAATGAATATTAAATGCTTTGTTAGTAAGCTAACATTGATTGCAAACCCCGATTTGAAAGACTATATAAGGAGAACCTAGCAAATCTAAACCTAATCCCCACACATTCTGTGGTGATACCAGTTTTCTAAAGCTAGAGAGTTCTCCCTTAACCTTTTGGTTTTCTTCTTCTAAAACCAGGTTAACGACTTAAAGACTTCATTGATTGTGAAGCAAAGCCGATACTACTTTTCTTGTAGTTGTGTGATCTGATCTTGCGTTTTCTATCATGAAAGTACAATTATAATAATTGGCTTGAGATTTCCTCCATGGGCATGATAAAAGTAGTCACAAACATCTTCATATCATTGCTTGTGATTCCTCAATAATCTTCACAAGGTCATTGATTAAGTTTATTGTGAGGTGATTGATGAAACTGAGTTTTTATTCGGAAATATAAGTCTGGTTTTATCGATTGGTTCCTATTCACCTTTATTTATCAAAAGACAGAACAAAACTTGTAGGTTTATTCATGGGAGACGAATTTATCTATTACCTGAGACTTTTCTCGCGGAGATGCATTTTTTATTAAAGTCTTGACTTTTGGCCGTAGAAACTCTTGGTTATGGTGAGATCATCTAAAGGAATCAAGTCGCAGATCTCGCTTGGATCAGAGGCATAGGAGCATAACTGCATTCTTGATGCCAGGAGATTGATTAGGGTTCAACACAGTCCGCATCAAGTTAATTTGTAGTAAAGCTATGTCTCGTAGCGGCTTCATACAATGTATGTTTAACTGGACTAGGTCCCGGGGATTTTTATGCATTTGATTTTCGTTAACAAAATTTAGTGTGTATGTGTTATTTATTTTTCGCATTATATTTTTATATAATTGAAATAATAGTTGTGTTCTACGTTGTTCAATCAATTAATATCCAACCATTTTCGTTATTGATTTAAATTGATTGACACTTGGATATTGGTCTTTGGTACCATCCAAGTTATCTCTATTTGATTAGACTCGCGAATCATATTTGCTTGATTAAATCAAATCGAGAGATTGAGATAATAACTCCTTGAGTATTTTCTATTGATTGACTCTAACTGTCAAGTTGATTCTCTAAAACAACCTCGGAGTTGTCCATACAAACATTGTTAATCGGAATATTGGGTGGTGTTATTTAGACCCCTGCTTTTTTCAATTGGCATCGAGTGAGTAAACACGCTACATGACCTTACAAGTCTATGCTTGTAATATGAGTCGTGGACGGAATCTCTTCGTTGCGCATACCAAAATGTCTCCTAAAGCTTTTGACCATGTCAAGTGTCTTGGAAACACCTCAAAGGATTATTCCTTTAGTTGATTCTTCCTAATCTCGAGGTAGAAAGAATGTTCAATGTGATATTGACATTTCTTCCTCTCATGAGGGCATGTGACTAATCGTGCGTGTTTAAAAAGGAACTCTTAATTTCAAAACATACACTCAAGATATTGATTTTAATAATCACATGACTTATTGATAAATTTGAAAAGTCTATTAATCGAGAACGGATCTCTATAATAATATCTAAAGTCCTTCTCTAAGAACATTGAGAAACTTCTGTACAAGAAACTACTCTACAACAGAAAAGATTAGTACTCTTGAGGAAGTTTTTAAAAAGGACTCAATAGATAAAAACGTTTGCTCGAGACTCATTCATCATATCTCAACAGACTTCAAATATAAAAAGATAAACATTGTGCATCTCTTTACCTAGCCCATGAATAGTATAAATCATGGGAAAATGAAAACCTGTCTTTAAGGAGAAATTCTTCCGTGACTAATTTCAGAATTACCATATACAAAGAAATGTTCTACGGAAGAAGATTGTGACAAGAAAATGTTGCAAAACTTTCAATCTTAAGTATACAGGTATAAGTTTAAGGTGTGTCGCTTATTATTTCACCTCCACTAACCTATACCTTTTGTGGGAAACAGAATCACTATGATATTCATTGTTTTGCAAGAAGAAACAAATTTCTAAGCTTTGTAATTTGCTTCTTTTCACCATCAATGGAAGGATAATTAGGTCCACTCTAGATGATCTCTACTCTAGATATCATCACGGGGATAAAGTTCTTTGCAATTCATTTTAAAGATTAATAAGAACATTTCATGTACTTATAAGGATGTTTCTATAAACCTAAATCTAGAAAATGGTTTCCTATCCATTCCGATTCTCTTGATCCTATTGCAATAGGTCCTAGATTTAGTCTTACATTAAGAAAGATAATCAATCAGTTGTCTTATCTCCTACACCAAATATGGGGTTTAGCATCTGATTAGCAACATCTTATCGATTTGTTATAATTTTCATTACTAATTTTAATTGCAAAAAATTCAACAAACTTCATTATGCAGCGTCTTGAAAAGTGAGTGTGGCTGCCTACACTTTCACCGACTCATAATTCATCCCTTTCGTTATCTAGAAAGATGGCGTTTCTTTTATAATCACGCCTCTCATTCTCTCATTCTTTTCCTTTCACTTTCTTCTCTCATTCTCCGTTATTTTCTCTCTTTCTACTACCACATCCATCGTTCTCCCCTCGATTTTCCATCCGGTAAAAAAAACCATCGTTATCATCAACATCAAAACCCTCCTCGAGGAAGAAGGTATCGGTCATCAAAAACTGAACCAAGATTCATATTTTTTTTCTTCTCCTTTTGATTTTCCCACTCAAAATATTTAACCTGGTCTCGAATCTTAGTTCATAATATGCTAATTGATTTAGAGTTTCTTATTCTATCGATTGAGAGATGGGTTTTTTGATCCGTGGTTTTTTTATTCAAACCAGTGATAATTGATTTAGGTTTCTTATTGATTATTAGATTTGGTACTTTGCTAGGATTTTTTTATGTAATTTTGTTTATTTGATATTTGATTTGTGTTTTCTTTAATCTAGGGTTTGGTTTAGTTTATAGGTTTTGGTGGATTTGTGTTTATGTTTAGAATTCTTAATTCGTTAGATAATTTTTTAGAGTATCCGATAATGGTTTAGTTAGGGTTATCTTGTCGACTTAATTTGATGTGTTGTTCTGCAGTTATCTTGTTTATTATATGTTTGAGGAGGAAATCACTTGGGCCTCTTCTGTTGAAAGAAAACACTTGGTGCGTCCTTTTCTCCTAACCGAAATCACTCAAAGTTGTTAACCTACGAGCGTGATATGATTGCACCAAGCTAACAATAGAGGTTTTGAATCTCTACTTGCATGATCTTATATATACCTGGGTCCCAAAGAAAACGAGAACGTGATAGGACGAGAAGTTAATAGAGTTTAATTTGTTAAAGCTTCCATGCATGTGTTGAAACTCCCACTTGATTTGAATCTTGGATGGTCCGGGTCACGAGAGGTGCGACGAGCAAGGATCCGATCACGTGATACTCTTTGTATATAGAGACGGTTCTTCAAGAGTTGAAGCTTTCCAAAAATTGTTTACATGATGGGCTCAGTCTTGGACAAGAAATTGATCGTCCATGAAGAAAAAAATTGTTAACCAATTTCAATTCTGAAGAAGAGCAATGCGATACATAATTTAAAGGAAAATCAATTACAACTTCAAAAATTTCTACAATCACCCAAATACCCGAGATTTGGATTGGATATCTCCACCAATGGATTGGATCAAAATAAATTGTGATGGGGTTTGGAACATCGATTCAGTGAATGGAGGAGGGAGAGTTTATTATCGTAAATCATAGTATTACCAATTCATACTAAAGGGACGACGTTTTTTCCGTGGATTCTAAGAGGCGGAGATACTAACAATCAAAGATGCCATGAAAAAATCTTTGAGAGGAAAGGAAAGACAAACAAGTAGTAAGTGAAAGTGGATGAAGGAATTATGTGAGAAGATAAACCGAAGGAGAATTTAACGGAGACCATAGAACCCAAGCTCAAGTCGAGGCTTGAACACCATTTCGGATTTAGGAAAATTCACTTTAATTTCGTTAATCGGACCCGGGCATCTAGACCGCCCATAATATAGCCCAATGCGCAAAACTAATCGACATCCGTGGCCTGGTCTACACCACGGGTTTGGCTTATGCCATCCTAAGTCTTGACCATAATGTTATTAGTCATGTAATGTGATTGTATTTGTAACGGCTATGTCCGATTTTGCTTAGAAAAAAATAGTTTGATTTGTTTTCTATCGGTATATGATATTATTTTTGGATCCGTAAATTATCATCCAGTTTGATGTATGGATGCTTTGGATTATATGGCTTAGTATTTCTTGGG
>JAJJWX010002927.1:0-40720 GCA_023529315.1 Papaver bracteatum
TATCTACGTGTCCACAAACAATGTTCAGACACCTCGAAGTTCAAGGGTTGATATAACGCTACATAGAAAAATATGTATATGATTCATCAACTACGAGTCTTAGGACTTGTCCTTGTCTTTCCGATTATTTAACACAGAGTGCATAGAAAATGGTAAGTGACCTACAGAACGAACGTAAGTGAGGAATGTAAAGTATAATGTAAAGGTTTAAAGTGAGTAATGTAAATGTGTAATATAAAGTGTGTAATATAAAGTGCGTAATATAAAGCGAATGGGCGACCAAGTAATTACGCGGTTCAGCACTAAGGCCTACATCCACGGGGTAAAAGAAAGGTTTCATTATGTATTGATTGATTACAAAATTAGTCAAATGACTTTAGGGGTTCTCAATGAGCGGCAGATTTTGGGCATTACTTACTCTTCCTAATTCTCTCTCCTCCTCCTTTTCTTCTCCACTCTTCTCTCTTAGTGAGGAGGGGTATTTATAGGGTTCCATTTGTGGGGTCCCTGATGGAGCCGTTAAAATCTTATCCTCTTGTGTTTTGTGCCAACACGAGAGTCTTCGGTTATTCGAGACCTCCTGCGTTTCTTCGTTATTAGAAAAGGTATGGTCTTCTCTTAGTTGGTTGATCGACACGTGTGTCTCGGGTGTTTGTGCGGGTGGTTGGGCCTTCGCACGCGTCAGACTACTGTATCCCGCATTCCCTGTCTTGTCCGTCGTCGGCTCAGGGTTAATCCCGTTGTAGATCTAAGATTCTTCTTGAGATGGGATAAAGCATATCCGAGGGTGTATCGGGGTCCAACACGGTGGTGCTTTGTTCGAGTGCCCTTCATTTGTGGCCATTGGATGTGCTAGATGAGGGATCCTTCCTGCTGGTACACGTTTCTTGGCTATATGTCTAGTGGCATCGTCTTTTGATGCCCCTTCGTCACATGTTCTCACGTGTTTATCAGAGGACACGTGAGAGTGGTGAAATATGTACTTACAATTTGCCCTTTAATTCGACTTTAAGTCGTCAGTTGAAGTGAGAGAAACCGTCATATATTCCCCATTCTCCCAATAACTTCCCCTTGATTTTAGGGGCGCGTTTCCCCCTAAGAAATTAATCTCTGCAATAACTTATCCTTGGGAGAAGGGCGGTTTCAAATTTCTTGGATTTTTATAAGGAAGAGAATGTGAAATAAATTTCATTCTCTGTTGATTCGGACCTTTTCTCTTGAAAATTCTTCCATTTTGTTTGGACGCCATTAGCTGCTGCTTCTCTAGCTCTATCTTGAATAATGATTCTCTTTGCTTTGTCTTGAATATCGACTGGATTAACCCATTGCCTTGATTATATGCCCTTGATCCTTTCGTTGTTTGAAGCATTTGTCTTAGGTGAGAGTTTAATCTTTGGTATCTTTTTTATCATGTTGATCATCATCTCTTCTTTGTCTCGTTATCCTTGCGATGAAGAACACATATACAAAGTATATATACTTTCACATGTTCTTAAATTTCTGCAAGGTTAATGAGTTTCCAGTTGGAGAGCGCCCTCTGTTTCATGGGTTTAGATAGGTTTTCATATTCCTTAGAATTTTCTAATTTTGATCTTCATTTGTGGTTCATGGAATTTATTATTTGTTTGTGTATAAAATGTAGATACGGCTGATCTTCCGGACTCATTGCAAACTGCCGCCCTAGTCTCCCGGATCTCCTCCCGCGCGAGACCCGGATATCTCCGCCTCGAGGTTCTAGGGCTTCGCATGTGGATCTTCGTTCTCAGAGGGCTTCGTCCTCTTCCGGTCACATGCATTCTTCGAGGAAGGGAGATACTCCGAGGAATCCCCCTGGTTCTAGATATGATGCTACCCGAGCTTCTTCTCTCCCGCGTGACGAGCCTAGAAATACGCAGGGTGTTCCTCGTGACGAAGCTTTGATGCTGTCCCCTTCGTTCTTTGGTTCGCCCGGTCATTCTGGAGAATCCTCTTCCTCCTCCTCGTGATCCTGAGGAGGAAAATTTGTTAAGGCTGTTTCTTCGAAGGTTGGAGCCACACAAGAGTGTGCCTTCGAAATGGAAGGTCTGGAAATGCGCTTCAAAGACTCCGCGCAAGACCCTCTCGATGAGGAGGATATTGCACTAGTTATTTGAAGCGTCCCGATTGGGAAGAAAAGAGTTACCTCAAACACGTTGATCGGAAATGTTTAAGGAGAAGCATGAGCTCAAGATTTTGATGTCCGCTTCTATGCCCCTGATGATGACATTACTTATGATCTCATCTCGGAGATACGATTCGACGAGTTTAATTTGTTGACTACTGTGGGGGCCTTGGGGCGGGTCTTATGTTGCCTTTGTACAAGTCGGGTGATTCTTTTTACTACGACGTGTTGGCTGATCACGAGGGTTCTTCGACAAATACCCATAGTGTTCTGCAGATCCGATTGACTGGGAATTATCTCCGCGCTCCTGAAGGGAGTTATCTTCGCAAGCAAGGAGCGATGATGACTTGTTATACCCACAGTCTGCTGAGAGGAATGGTACACCCCTCGAGAATTTCAACAATTCTTTCGGGGATTATGTCAACAGCGAGGAACTATAAGCCGTGAGTGTGACGCCATAATATTGCTGCCTCCGTGGCGAGATTCGTCTTTTGAGCGAGGTTAGTGATGCCAAGTTGAAGTATGTTCCTGGTACTAAAGGGTCTCCCTAATAAGAAACTTTTTTTCTCGTGAGAGATAAACGCGATCATGACTTAGTGGCATGCCACCATCATCGATATTGTTGGTCCGTGGGCTTGGGGTTGTATTCAGGTCCCCGGCCAGGTGGCGTCCTACTATTGGTAAGCGTTCCTCGTGGAGGTTCCTCCTCTTCGTTATGGAAATTTCTTCCCTTGGCAATTGAATTTTTGAAGGTATGAATTTTCCATATGACTTCGATGTTGTTGATCTTGATGAAGAGAGTTCGGGTGTTGCCCTTCCTCTGCAGCTATGAAGGTGCGGATCTTTTATTCCTTTAGTTGCCCCTTCTTTCTTTACTCAAAGGAAATCTTTGAGTTAAGGAAGAATGTCGCTACTGATTCTCTTATTTCTCTTAGGGGACAAAGAAAAGGCGGATTGGTCCTAAACGCTCTTCCACCATTGTTGTTGATGAGGCAGAGGTCAAGGAGGTTACTAGTCCTGCTAATGATGATTTCGAGGAAGATGAAGATATGTCCGATGGAGAGGAACGTCTTGAAACTTCTCCCCCTCTTCGTGAGGATTCTGATGTTGGTGGTGCGGAGGTACCCCTTTGTTGGGAAAGGCTGTGGATGTTACCACGGCTGGTGGTTGTACAGGGTACCCTATTAGTCTGATGCCGAGGCACTCCGCTGTTGGTAGTATTTGTGGGGACCTGTTGGTCGAATTTTCTTTTAGTAGGGTCCAATCTGAGGCCGTCCTTTGATGTGAATGCTACAATGGGTCTTGCCATGATGAGTTTTCTGCTTTCCCCAAATGATGATTGGGATATCTTGGATACATCTAGTAAAGGGAAAACTGCGGTCGAGACTTCGCGCATGTTGATACCTCTGAGAAGGTTCCCTTTATCTCGAGAACCTTCAACTCGGTCCCATTTCAGCCGTCTTTGATGTTGGAAGGTGATGATCTTTGTCCTTGCTTGGCTAAAGAAGAAAAATTTGATGTTTGTTCCAGAACCCTGCACGTGGTTCTGGGGAGAAAGATTACGACGCCTATACTCCGAAAGATGATGCGGTTATCCGCTGAAGATCGAGTCGCGGAGGTGTGGGACATGAATCTTGGGTCATTGGAGGCTACCTTAGTGGTTGACCCTGTCACCGTTGTTGATATGATAGCCATAGATGATGGTTATCGGTATGGTTACCCCCATCAGCGGATGTTAGAGGTCGTCGTGTTTCTTGTTTTGTATTCAAGTGGACACTCATGGCATTCTGACCCGTCTTGCTCTTCGTAGGTGATGCGGTGTGAATAATTTGCAATCATAATTTGTACCAGATTTTTAAGGCCAAGTCTCTTAAGTTAGAGGTAAGCTTCGTCACGAGAGAGGAGGATCTGGCTACGGCGGAGGTTTTATCTCTGCCAGATAAGGAGATAAGTGAGCTGAAGGATCGTCTTAAGGGAAGGAGCATGTCGGCGTAGAAGAAGAGAGGTTCGTTTGGAGCTTGATATGGCGCGTAGCTAGTTGGAGGCCGTTCAAAAAATGCTTCTTCTTTTACGAGGTTTGTCCCTTTTTCATGTTTATCGTTGTTTTCTTTTTAGGAATTCTTGACCAAATGCTGAGTATCCCAGCCCTATCTTGGTGGGTGGAGTCCAGAATGATATGGATTTGAAATGATGAGCGAAAAGACCCGTATTCCGAACTAGTGGAACAACTTAAGAGTGAGGCAGAGAGGTGGGATGCCAAGGCCGAGGCATGGCGTCTAAGGCATACCCAGATAGTTGATATGCAAAATAAGTATAACGCGGATATCGTCTCTTTGATGGTACTTTGATGTGGAACGATAATCTTGGAAGCCGCGAGATTGCTTTGTCTTTGTTGGCTAAGATGAATCTCCTGGAAGAAGAGCTACGTCAGGCTCGTTCCTCCCAAGATTCGATGTACGGGAGTACATTCAACGTCTTGTTAAAGAAAGAGATGATGCTCGTGCGGGCCCTGCCCTTGGCAAATCCTTAGCTGCGTCTCAGCAGGCCCGGGCTCATCAAGATGATTGAGAGAAATCTTGAAGTTAATATGTCACCAACTTAATAAAGGAATGGAGAAGCTAAATAACGAAGTCAATCATCTTCGTCATTTGGATTCAATGAAGCAGGTAGAGTTAGACGCTAGTGATTTGCTCTTTCCTTCTTCAAAAGGATTATAAGAAAATATCCAGAATATGAATTTCTTGACGATGCTCGGGATGCGGTTGTTAACGAGTATGAAATAGCTAATGCTAGAGTCGAAGGTATATATTTGCTTTGTCGGGTGTGATTTTTTCGTGCTTCGTGGATCTAACCCTTCGTTTTTATTTTTCAGAGCTCCGAGGGACAGCTTCTCATTTGCAAATGAAAAACTTAACAAGGCTCAATCTGAGCTAGAGCAGTCTCAGACTGCCTTGGTGCAACAGGAGGGTCAGGCCTCGTATTTCAAAGGCTTGGCTACGACTAATGAACAAGCAGCTCAGTTGGCCTCTTTGGAAGTGAACCGTCTGTCTACCCTGTTGTCTCAGGCCGAGATGCGTAACACTGCCGTTTGCACGTACAAAGCTCGTTGTCGACTAACCGAAGAGACAAACAAGGTCTGGCCAAGATAGAGCATGACCTCCTGACCGAGCATGGTCTTGAAAAGCACTATCCTCGTCGTCCTAAACCTTCGGCCCCCGTCAGGCTCTTCGGGTCCTTCTTCAGGTGGGACGTTCCTTCACTGCGGGAGGAGAGCCCTCTGGTGGCATGGAATCGTCCAAGTAGATTCATGTTTAGTTGTAGAAAGTTGATC
Source organism: Papaver bracteatum (assembly GCA_023529315.1). NCBI lineage: Eukaryota > Viridiplantae > Streptophyta > Magnoliopsida > Ranunculales > Papaveraceae > Papaver > Papaver bracteatum. Next base: position 5,472 of record JAJJWX010002927.1, read on the forward strand.
CTTATTGATTATAGAGTTCTTGATGCGTCTATCGAACTTATTTTGCTTAATTTGTTTTCTTTTGCTTATCTTGTCGAGCTTGTAATCAACTTTTTCCGGGAATGGATCATCGTTTGTTGGTTAGTTTTGTTAATTATCTTGACATCTGTTATCTATTTGGTTAACCCTTAGCAAGAGCATTTTTAGATGGTGCGGGTCGGTGAAGCGTTCTAGGATATAGGGTGTTACTATGTACACGTCCCTCATTCCGTCGACCCGATCGACCTTATTTTTGAGTATGATGCCGAAGGTATGTATCTTCGTGAACATCTTGAGACCAGATACTTTGGATAATCCTTGGCTGAGGATTCCCAGGCAGTGGTGGTGGTGCAACGTTCTAGGATATGGGGTGTCACTATGTACATGTCCCTCATTCCGTCGACCCGTTGACCTAATTTTTTGAGTGCGATTACGCCAGGTGTGTACCTTCGTGAACATCTTGAGACCTGTCATCATTAGCTAATCCTTGATCAGAGGATTCCAGGACGGTGGGGGTCGATCATGACATTCTAGGATATGGGGTGTCACTATGTACATGTCCTCATTTAAACCCAGCCCGACTTAGAATAGTTGGAGATTTCCAGAATAGTTCCCCTTGTATTTTATTTTCATAGATATGCAAGAAAGTTTATTTCATTGATTTATTGAGGCCTGCTATTCCTCGTCCAGAGATAGAAACATATCGAAAAACATCGTCTTCTTGTTCTGGTATTTTTACTTTGATTATTATGTGCGTTGTGATTTAAGGATGGTATGGCTTGAGATACTTGGCGTTCCATGGATGGCGGAGGACTTCCCCTTTTAGGTTGCGAGTAATAGGATCCGTTTCTTGCTACATCTTGTATGACATAAGGTCCTCCCCATGTTGGTGCCATCTTGCTCCCACTTCTTTTCTCTTTTGGTATTGGGGTATGGTTCTCGTGACATATTGTCCTTCACGAAATTCTTAAGTTTAACCTTTTTGTTGTATTCCCTTTCTAATCTTATTTGGTAATTCTCCATCTTTTGTAGTGCTGCTTCTCTTATTTCTTCGAGATCGTAGAGTCTTTCTAGCATCATATCCGTTGTGAAGTTCTTTTCCCACGCTTCTGTCTTTGTGGTTGGCATGATGATTTCCGTAGGGATGACGACTTCTTCTATAGTAGGTAAAGCAAAAAGGATTCCCTGTATTGATCTTCGGGTTGTTCGATATGCCCATAAGACATTGTGTAGTTGCTCACACCCATCGTCCTTTGTGCTAAATCTAATTTTTTTTGAGAATAAGAGCGATGGTCTTGTTTTTAGCCTATGCTGTGGCCATTGCTTTGAGGGTATATTGGTGTGATTTATTTGTTCGGATTTTGAAAGTATCAAATAGTAGATCGATGTTTTTACCTTGTAATTGGTTACCATTGTCAGAGACAATTTCCGTCGGGATTCCAAACCGGCAGATTATGTTCTGAAAGATGAATGTGAAGACATATGAGTCGCGTAGATTCTGCCAAAGCTTTGGATTCTACCCATTTCTTTAAATAGTCTGTGGCCACTATCAAAAATCTTCTTTTCCTGATCCTTCGATCAGGGGTCCTACGATGTTGGCGCCCCATTTTGAAAATGGCCAAGGACTATCTACTGAGTTTAGCATTGTTCTTTGGTCGCGTGGATTCTTCTCGAACCGCTGACATTCTTCGCACCTTTTTGACATCTGTAAGCATATCGTATCATTGTTGGCCAATAATACCCTTGTGTTTTTGCCTTGTCAGGCTAGGGATCTCATCCCACCGTGATTCCCCGCGTCTCCTCGATGGATATCTTTTAGCACTAGGTGGCCTTCGGATCCGACCAAGCATCGTAACAAAGGCCCGAGGAAAGATTTTTGTATAAAATCTCTCCCCTTAAATCGTACCTTCCGCTTTTGATTGAATCTTCCTGACCGCTTTAGGTCTCAGGTAATGTTCCTCTTTCTATAAATTGGTGGATACCCAATCTCCAGTCTTTTTCTCTGCTGAAGTCCTCGTCTTCATCTACTCTTGTCATGATGTCATCTTCTTGGAAATCGTCCGTGATGTTTTCTCTTACATCGTCTTTTATCATGTCTCCTCACTATGCTTCCTTCACCTTTTGTTGAGAGTTCTCGCGGAGGGATTGATGGCTCGTAAACTATGGTGATTTTGATTGCTTCTATATCTTTGTTTTTCAACATAGATGAGATGTATGCCAAAAGCATCCGCGTGCACGAGCTCCTTTATGCTTAAGTGCGGGAATATGATGTTTGGTATTTGATGTGCGAGTATCTGGACTAACGTCATATGCCGACAAGGTCTCGTCATACACATTATACTCCAGCTCTATTTGCACGATGACCAGTTTGTGAGTCACGGTCAAGCGTACATTTGTTATCCTGTTTTATTATCAGACGCAGAGCATGTACAACGGCTTCGTACTCGACGATGTTATTGGTGTGTTCTTTGAACTCTAGTTTGAATGCATGGATGATTAGGTCTCCCGTGGGGGTAGTGATTATGATGCCTATGCGCTCCTTCTTTTGTTCCTCGAGCCATCGACAAAGATTTTCTTGTCTTAGGTTTGTCGGCTCGAGGACATCGGACGGGATCTTTGTTTCTGCCCTTTTGTAATCCGCACGTATTGAGCCCTTCAATGCGGATTTCTTCATCGTTCTCCAGTGGTAGGTCGGCAAGGAAGTACTGCTAAAACTTGGGACTTCGGGAATGTTGGGCTCGTGTATGATGTTGTACTTTGGTCGAGATGAGTATTCCATTTTGCGATTCTCTCGTTTTTCCACTTTTGAGGAAAACCTCTAGCGGGGATTTGCGGGGACGCGGATGTAGTGTGTTAGGAAGTAGGTCCTTAGCTTTTTGGGTAGCCCATACTAACGCCAAGATGAGTTGCTCGATCTTTGTGTAGTTTCTTTCCGCCGTGTTGAGAGTTTTGCTGACGTAGTAGATGGGCTGCTCTATCTTCGTGTTGGTTTTTACCAACACCGCGCTGACTGCATTCTCTGTTCTTTGCTATGTATAGCGAGAACCTCCTCTTGGTCCTGGTTTGCTAAGATGGGTATCCCAGCAAGGTAGTCTTTGATTTCTTTGAATGCTTCCTCGCATTCTACCGTCCATTCAAATTTGGTCCCTTTTTAAGGATGTTGAAAAAGAGCTTGCATTTGTCTGAGGACCTGATATGAACCTCCCTAGTCTTTTAGGGAACCGTTGAGCCTTTGGACTTCTTTCGGGTTCCTTGGAGAGGGCATTTCTACTATAGCCTGAATTTTGGTGGTCTACTTCGATGCCTCGTTTGTTTAGATATCCAGGAATTTCCGAGTAACAGAATGTGCATTTTTCGGGTTTACCTTCATGTTATGTTTCCTCATTGCACGAAAGATATCTTTTAGATCTTGATGATGATCTTTTCGCACTTACTCTTGACCAACATATCGTCCACGTAGACTTCCAAGGTATTTCCGATCCATGGATTAAAAATGGCGTTAACCATCCTCAAAGACGTTGCTCCTGCGTTTCGAAATCCGAAGTGCATCCTTATGCAATATAGAGTCCATGCACGGTGTGTAGAACATTGTGTGATGTTGGTCTTCTTATGATAAGAACACTTGGTTGTCCTAGAGAGTATCCATCCATAAAGGACATCTCTTCGTATTTTTCGACCGCTTTCGACCGGTTGTCGATGCTTAAAAGGATAATTGTCCTTGGGGCAAGCTTTGTTGAGGTTGGTGAAATCGATGCATATCCTCACCCGCCATTCTTTTTAGGTACGATGACCATGTTTGAGATCCATGTTGGGTATTTGACTTTTGATAAATCCATCTTAGCAATTTACAAAGCTCGTCTCGGCCGGTTTGTGGTACTCCGAGGCAACTTTTCGCACCTTCCAGCTGAAAGGTGGTGTCCTTTTTTATGCGAAGCTCATGCTGGATCGTCTTAGGGTCGATGTCGGGCATGTCTCTAGTTTCCATGCGAAGATATCGCATGCTCAAGTGAGAGCTTTATTAAGGATGCCTCGCGCTCCTTATCCATCTCGTCCGATCTTAATCATTCTTGGTTCTTCTTTGTTCCCACGTTTACCTCTTTTCACCGCGGGCATAAACGTGGGCTTTGATTCTAGGAGAGGAATCTTCTTTGATCGCTATTTGACGGTTCTCGCTTTCTTTTGTGGGTGAGGTATCTGCCTCCGTGTTTCCGCCACGTGTCCCTTTGGAAGGCTTTTCCGGAGATTTCTTCTAGGTAAGCATTGATTGCTTTTTCCTTTTTGTTTTCCTTGTTTCGTGATCTTGGTTCTTCTCTTGCTCATCTTGTTCGTTGTTGAGATTATTTTGTAGATTTTGACATTCTCGTGCCAAGGCTTGGTCGCCTTTTATCTCCATTACCCTCAGGGTGTTGGAAACACGAGGAATTGGTGATAGGTAGCGGCCACCCCTTTGAGTTTATGCGCCCATCTTTGGCCGATTATAGCATTGTATGGTGAGAGAGCGCGTCCACCACGCTCAATCGCGTGTCACACCTTCATTGGTCTGCATCAACTTGCAAGATAATGTCTCTTTAAGGGCTTTGTGGATGATCCATTGAATCCGTAGATGGTGTAATACGAAGATAGCAGCTGTTCATCATTGAGTTCCATTCGTTTGAATGTATCATAAAATAGAACATTTCTGGAGCTTCCCCGTCGATGAGGATTTTCTTAATGTTGCATTCGCAATTGGTAGTGGAGAACCAGTGGATCGTTATGATCTTCATATCTTCAACATCGTTAATGACGAAGTCAGGAGCGCGTCCATCCATTGATCGTGTTCGTCACTTCCTTCCCGTCGATTGTATAAAGCTCATGATAATATTCAAACTGTTTTCAACCTCTTACCTATCTGAGCCGTTAGGGAAGGTCCCTTTTCAGAAACCAGGAAATGGTGTTGAGGTACGATTGACTTCAGGTAGTTGGGACTTGCTTGCTTAGTTTGCTTTATCTTCTTTCGTGTCTTGTGTACAAATTCTTTGGAGGTCTCCGATCTACTAGCTTTTAAATCATTATTTTTAGATTCGTGCATTTCTCTGTCCAGTGACTATTGAAACAATGATATTCACAAAGTATTCTTTGGATGCTCGGATCTAGGGGGTTGCTTCCCCTTAGACCATGGCCACTTTAGTTTTCGCGACTCCTTGATTTCTTTCAGGATGTCGTGAGTAAGGCATTCATCTTCGTGAAAACCTCGATCTTGAATTTTCTAGTGTTCCTCGTCGATCATCCTCAATTCTCTTCTATCTTCATTAGGTTTTTCACCCAAGTCACCCCCATAGGTCTCTGGATTGTTCCTCGAGTTGGTCCACGGTGGGCGCTTCGGTCTGAGCTCTTGGGTTCTCCTGTTGTATTTCTTCTAACTGCATGCTTTTCTATGATCCTCAAAGATCTCCTTTGTTGCGAGTGACGATTCCGTGGATCTCGACAAAACAGTGGGCTCATTCCGAGCCCCCACTTCTGTAGAGTTGATCTTGACCACATGATCGTTTCCGATGGCTTCTCGAGTGAATCTTGTGCCACATGTCATGTATTTTCTGGATTGTTTCTTTATACTTGGACTGCTAGTGAGAAGAGATTATCCATTCGGTGTTTACCACCTTGTTGTACATGTAAGTTGTTAAGAACTTTCAGTAAGTTGATCATGAGTTGATGGAATTTAGTGGCAAGTTATCGAACCATGAGAGTTTGGATCCCTTCAAACTTGAAGGGAAATATCCGCATAATATGGCGCTCGTCATAATTTCTATCGTGCCATCATTCGATTATAATATCGAAGATGGGCTATGGGGTGTTAGATCCGTTATAGAATTCGAAGGCCGGAACTTGGCACTTCGGGGATGATAGCCTTTAGGCGGGTGTTAGGGGGTGTGTTTACTTCATTCATTATTTGTTCCAGTCTCCCCCCTTTCTAGCTTCAGTTGTTTGATCTCCGCCATCATCTCGGCGCGGAGATCTTCCATTGGCGCAACATGTTCTTCCCTGCAGTGGTTGCCGACCGTGCGTGGGTGACCGTTGTCGAAGTAGTCCGTTGTGTGGTTGTCTCTCCAGGTCGATCTTCGTATTCTTATCGTGATTCTGGTTTTGTAGGGTCTCGGTTGTCGGCCGATCCTACGATCCGCGATTTAGTCTTTACTGGGCTATGGATTGATCACGACTCCCGTGTCCCCACTACGGTAGCTCTGAGTTGCCGATTTTCTTGTGCCACAGAGCCACCGCCCGCTGCATGTCTTTTGAGCTCTCTTAATTATTCTAGTTCGCCCTCATCTCGGGCATTGGTTCAACTCCTCGATTAGGGAGTTCCTTCCGTAATCCTGATTTCGCCGCTATCGCTTGATCTTCATCCACCATTTGAATCAAGGCTCGGGGGATTCGCCACGCATGGCTGTCGTTATTTGCATGTATGCTTTCATCATGTGCTTGCTGTTTCACTTTGTGGGGTGGTTTTGCTTGTAGCGAGGCATCCAATAGAGGCCGGTTCAACTTGATCGCCACCCATCATTGCTGCTTGTTGTGGTCGGGGTGGTGTAGGTTGCTTGAGGCGCATTTTGGATGCTCCCTGCTCTTTGATCCCATATTTTTAAGTATTATGCGCTTTTAGGGGTAGTTAGGGCCTTGATCCAAAAGCTCCTCTTTATCTCCGCTCCATTCGCTTGCTTTGTCTCGTGGCTTTGAGATTTTCGCCTCTTGATTTGCTCCTAGTCATTACTTGAGTTTCCTTGGTGTTTCCTTTGATTTAGGTTTTCACTTTTCCGATCTTTGTTCTTCTCCATGATATTCTTTTTTTCTGAAGATGATTATGATGCATATAAGAAAAGATTGTCCAAAGGGGAACCCGTTAGTAAAGTCTCTGGAAATCGGGACTTAGCTTGTGATGTGAAACAAGATCACCATTAGTGTATATTTGTTTCAAACGCTATGAGTCAAGATGTAGATCTATCGAAATCCGTGATAAGTCCCACGCGCTTGATTTTTAAAGATGAAAACTTGAAAAATCATTTCCAAGATGTAGACTTATCGAAACCGTGGATATGTCCACACGCTTGATTTTCTAAAGATGAAAACTTGAAAAATCATTTCAAGATGTAGATCTACTGAAAAATCCGCGGATATGTCCCGCACGCTTTGATTTTCTAAAGATGAAAACTTGAAAATCATTTCAAGATGTAGATCTACCGAAAAACTGTGGATATGTCCACACGCTGATTTTCTAAAGATGGAAAACTTGAAAATCATTTCAAGATGTAGATCTACCGAAAAACTGTGATATGTCCGCACGCTTGATTTTCTAAAGATGGAAAACTTGAAAATCATTTCTCAAGATGTAGATCTACGAAAAAACCGTGGATATGTCCACATTTGATTTTCTAAAGATGCCTGAAAATCATTTTGAAGATGTAGATCTAGTCAAAAAATCCGTGGATATGTCCCACGCTTTGATTTTATAAAGATGAAAATGGAAATCATTTCGAAGATGTAGATCTACTGAAAATCCGGTGGATATGTCCACACGCTTGATTTTCTAAAGATGAAAACTTGGAAATCATTTCAAGATGTATCTATTGAAAATCGTGGATATGTCCACACGCTGATTTTCTAAAGATGAAAAATCAAACCATTTTAGAAGATGTAGATCACTGGAAAAACCGTGGATATGTCCACACGCTTTGATTTTCAAAGATGAAAACTTGAAAATCATTTTAAGATGTAGATCTACTAAAAAATCAGATATGTTCACATCGCTTTTGATTTTCTAAAGATGGAAAAATACACCAAAAACCCAAATTTACCACGTTTATATTCGTTGCTGACATTTTAAGCAACGCTTATGTACGTTGACCACACGACGTCACAAATTTTAGGCAACGTTTGTAAACGTTGCTTAAATTACTTAAAGCAACGTTTCATCCGTTGCTTTAATTAGACATAATGCAACGTATAAAATAATTTATGCAACATATATATACGTTGCAAAATATATTATCATAATTAAAAAAAAATGAATTACAAAATCTTTAATACTATTATTTTCTAAATTCCATTATTCAAATAATATTGAACCCTGACCTGGTAAGCGAATCACTCATCCTTGAAACATTTTACAACATTAAGAACTCAGTTTCGATATAAATAATTTCTATCTAAAACATAAGAAAATTACTTTGATGATTGAAACAACCGGAAAATAGGAGTGTATATGGTGTTGGCACACCACAGGGCTTGTCTGATCAACTAGCCTCTAACCATACTTAAACAACAAACATAGATGATACCTTGATTCTTTTACTGCACTTGGCACAATGACACATAGACAGTACCTCGATTCTTTTCTGCACTTGGCACTATGACACGATGTAATGAACCAATCCATCCCATAACATTACCAAAGCTTCATACCATCTTTTCTGAGATAGAACAATCAAATGTTCATTCAAAAACAAGAAAATGAATACAAATCTATTACAAGAAAATGACTATAAAATCGATAATGTTCTTTCCACCAACAAACACTAGAGAACAAGGTCACGGGGCCATCAAATCAAACCCTACAAGCATATATATCATATCACACAAAATGTCACCTTCTTTGCCATGGAGTAATGCCTTTAAAACGGACTTCATGTACAGGTCTATGGCGTAAGGTACTCTTGAAAATGGAACAAGTTTGATGGACTGGATAAAAGAGCCATGGTGAGAACCCAAATGCCTATCTAATATGTTTAAGTTTCTCCGTATCCAATTATATGTATTGTATTCCATTTATGTCAAGGATAAGTTTCCTCAAAAGAACAACTCGGCATAAAGAAAGAAACAATAGATTTACATGTACCTCTTGATAGATTCAACAAACCATTGCTCACCATTGTCGAATGAGCAACACCCACGATGCAAAAGAAGATTGCAAAAATGAATGTTGTGCAAAATAATATAACATCAAGTCCACTAACACCACGACACCGACAATGTGGAACCTGTTGAAGAACACACAAAAACAGATAAAGAGAATGTACGTCGGGTATATTTCAAAATGTATTTTGAAACCAGACATAGTAACAACTCAGTCAAGAAAAAAACTTTACTACAATAACTATGCAACACCATGAGATGTGTTATGTTATACCTAGAGGACTATGGTAAGATTTTTCTAATCGTAGTTCATCTCTTTGTCCTTGTTGTGTATGTACTGGAAACACCACAGATCAAGAAGCTGTGGGAAAAAAATGGTTTGAGAAAGAAATAGTTACTAGTTCCTAACGAGCAACACCAGCACCAGTCAACATACATATGACCTCATAAATATATAGCAAATCTTAAGCGCAAAATTTTGGTTGATTCGATTATAAAATAGACACAAACTTTCTTTTCCTGTTAAAAACACGAATAAATATCTCAACAATTGTGCCTAACAATCGGAAAAGCACGATGCATATATGTATAATGTTCCTCGCATGTGGTAACTCTCACTTGACAAATTTATAAGAGTACACATCAATCTGGGAATAGAACAAAAAAGAATAACATCAAATGTAAAACTAACTAGAAAGGCAAAGTGAGAATCATATAAAGAACAAAACAACACATTGTGCATATAAAAAACTGAACTACACGAACAAACAAATCTACATTGAAAAATGGCTCCATAATAAGCAAAACCAGCACCGCCAATAACCCAATCTTCTATATGGAAATGATCAAATGGCCCAATTTGTAAGGATGATCATTAGTAACGTCAACGATCCTTATAAATGATTACGACATTCCTAAAATTCTAACTGAATCATGTTGGGACCATTGAGTTATTATGGGCAGTCCATATACAAGAAGTAAAGACACACTAATTAATGCACTACGGATGCAAGATAGTACAAAACCTAAGAATAGTTTGGTAACTTTCAGAGATGTGTCAACTTACCCATCTAAACTTCAAATGAGAATGATATTAACAAGGAATATTGCTTATAGTGTGATAGCGAGAGCCCCTCCAACTTGTCTCTTCCAAGAGTCATCAAAAATCAGCTCATCAACTTGTCAATCTTCGTAACTGCTGACGGATGATGAAAATGGAGGGAAGTAATATTAGTTTGAAGTTTCAGAGTTTATAAGGAAGAGGTAGTAATCAGTAACTATGCACTGACTACAGAACATACCTTCTGTCAGTCAAGTAACGATGGCCAGTAAAAAATATCTTGCTTTCCCGGAGTTTTTTTTTTTTGCAATCTATACATAAATGAACAAACCAAGGTTATTAGAAATCTTCCATATAAGTTTAACTGAACTCATGCAGTATTACAATGGATTGGACCAAAAGCTTCTACGGACACTGCCATGAGTTTTTGTTTAGAAATGAAGATGAAAGATTGGCATCATGCTTTTATATGCTACTATTGCAATACGTACCTAGTGTTGTGCAGTAAAACTGGCATTACATCTTTCGATGGACCCACAAACATTTTCATGCAAAAGTGTAATTTCCTGATGCTTAACTTAATATTTAGATTTAGATGTCAAATGACTACAGAACAGTATCAGTTTTATAGGTGGTTCAGTCAAGATCTGTGTCAACCTACTAACCAGTGCGAACTTCTCTGCACCTAAGTTCTTCTCATTTTCATTGGGTTGCTCAGTTTCCATGTATTAGATGGATTTAAAATTAGGTACACGTCCACTAATCAACAACAAAACAACATATTTTAACAATCTTTTTAACTATAATATTGGAAATGAACCAAATAATTTCTTTGCAGATATTTGACATCTACCCTTCCTAATAGTAGTCTGCTCTTGGTAGCTAGGCTATCTCATCTCACCATGATGGATGAACATCCCAACCAAGAATCATAAATACAAAAAGTTACTCACTGAGAAATTTTATCACCAGCAGTTCCCCAATTGCCACGACCAGATCCTTCACGTTTGAAGTCATTTCTACTCATAAAACATAGAAAAGCTATTAGTAAATTTAAAATAGAACTCGAAAGAATAATGACTGGCGGCACAAATATAAGTAACTATATAACCATAACAGTTACCCGTGTCCAGTTCCACTGTGTCGTTCCAATACCCCTCTAGGGCGTTCCTCATCTCCGCCGTCTCTATTAGAGAATCCGCCTTGACTAAGTAAAGACCCTGTTTTACAAGGCCTCCAAAATGTGCACATGGCTTGGCACTTGAAAGAAGAGACTCTAGTTAAGCATCATATCTTGTGTTTGTGGAATGGACCGAGGCATCGAAAAGACCTGTGGAGGTCCTGCACAATTAAAGGGATGTGTTTCATTAAATGATCAACGAACCTTAAAACATACCTACACCGATGTGAAAAATCAGACCAACCCATATAAGAATTCAAAAAGGAAGTATCCCTTAACCTACAAAAAAAAAAGTGATTTCAATAAAAAAAATTGGACATGTGATGAAAAATCGCACCTATACTTTCGAAAAGTTCTGGTTATGAACAACAATATCTAAATTCGAGGATCTAGATATGTACCTACAACATTTCACAATACCATAAGAACCACAACATACCCCAAGAATGTCAGTCAATACATTACCCTTCCAACCAATTTAAGAACACTTCAAATTCTTTAACAATACTCTAAATCATATTTGAAAGTGTGGACATCTCTTTCACTTCGTAGTGTGAATTCTAATAAAAGAAAAAACATATCTATGGCATTAGTATATGCTTGAGAATATAACTGCGAACTGCAAGGAAATAATCAGCTTACATCAACAACGTCAGTACCCTTATCCGTGAGATTTTGTATCTATGAAAAAAAATACGAGCAAGTGAAAACAAATACACAACATCATGACAAATTACCTCATTGTTGCTCATCTTTAAACAAATTAGTGGTTCAGCTCCCAACTTTACCACTAATAGTTAGTGTAGCTTTGCTACAACCACCTCTCGACATAGCTGTGATAGTAGAAGACGCAGCTAATATAGTTGAACCTCAGTTCCTGGCTTCCTGCTGTAGAGTATGCTCGAATGCCTTTCCTTATTCTTTGCAACTTGAAAATCTCTTCTTGTGTTAGTTGTTTCCCATCCTGACAAGTAGTCTTGTTATGTCCATGTATACCACAAGTTCCACACTTTTTTTGTCTACTGGGTTGTGTTTCATCTTCTCTCTCCTTTAAGAAACTAGACAAAAGAAGATGTGATAAATTTCAGTTATGAAGATAAAGTAAACAAGTTTCTATTGTTGAATTAAAATCAACACAAAATAAGGTTAATTATCAGGTTAACCGGGATCGAATGAATACTATTTCCTCTCATAAAAATCTAAAAAACGAAGTCGTACCATTTTTACCACCACCAGCGTATAGTGAACTATCAGGTGAAACTTCTGTTAATTATTTCTCATAGGAATTTCCACAAACAACTGAAGTACAAAAAGATAATAAAGAACCCATAGTTAAACTTCTGTTAATAATTGCACACCCTGACAATCATGGCGAGGCTAGGAACGAGTTTGTAATAATACCTGTTTGATAATGAACGATTGTTTTTTCTATTTTTTCCATCACTCCAAAAGTTTCCACCTGTAATAGAAGACATTGCACATACTATAAAAAAATGCATAATTATATCATCAAAGAAGGAGATTTTTAATCTTTAACTTACCCAACTAGATTCCAAATGAGAATGGGACTTACATATTATATTACATCAACAAATTCTTGCATCAAATCGGCATCCTCAACGATTTCACCATGCTCCTTGATATTTTAAAGTTTCTTGAAAAATCTTACCCTCTGTATTTCCACAAAAATCTACAAAGGGACCAAGATAAGATACAAAAAAGTACTAAATTCAAACAGTACTAACAGAAATGCTTGAACAGAATAGATCTTCTGATTTAGGGAAAATAAGAAATTCCATATCCCGATCTAATCAACACAATATCAAACTACCAACCAGTAAAATAATAAATTATCTGCTATTTAAGCACAAATAAATGTAAAAAACCTTACCGAAGTTCATATTTAAGCAAATTAACCGAAAACCCAATCTACAATCCAGCATACAAGTCACAAAATCAGCAAAAAAACATATACAGTAGAAAGAGCAAAAAAGCATTAATCAAAACCCATGTTAAAATCAATTTAAAAGAACGCTCAAATCAAAGCAGTAGAAAAAAAAAATTTCTTTTATACCTGACATGAACAAACCCCTTCAATCTGGGACCGGAAATTTTCAACCTTTGGGTTTAGGGTTAATTCAAATCAAATATATGAAACCAACCAAAAACTTTAGAAACCTAGATTTGTTAAAACTTAATTTCCGATGTCGATTTTAAATGAGTTTTGATTTTTGGGATTAGGGTCTATTTGGAGAGATGGATTTCGATTTCTGAAAATTTGGGTTTTGATTTCGTAGATTTTGGTTTAGGATGAGAAGAGAAAAAAAAACTGAACTCGATGTGTTGTGTGAGAGATACAAAAAAAAAGAGAATGAAAAGGAAAAAGGAAAAAGAAAAAAAGAAGGATATTAAGGGCGCATAGACATTTAAGCCCTTCACTATAATAATAAAGCCAAGCGTGTCCTGCTTTCTATTTTTGTTTTTAATAATATGGATTTAGTGCAACGTATATGTTGTAGCGAGCAACGGATAGAAGGCTGCAACAAATATATCCGTTGCACATCCAAAAAACCAAACGTTGCGAAAACCTGGATATGGTGTAGTGCGTCATCGGTCGCGGTTAAACCGGTGGCGGTCTTTTGACAACCGGTCGGTCTTTTAATCGACGTTTATTTTAGTAACAACCATTTCCTTAACGTTTATCTATAAATTCGCCTCATTTAATGAAATCTAATCACACCTCATTTTCTCATTAACTCTATCTATACTCAGTATTTTGTACCTTAATCATCTGTTTAATATTTTTTCTCCACCTCAATAGATATGGATTCTTCTGATGAAGAAGTGCGTATTCATATGGATCAATTTGAAGAACAACAACGATTATTCGTGCAGGCATTGAAACAAATTGATGATGAGTCAGATGAAGATAAAGAACTAACCAACACCTTGATGCAGCTTGATTCATTGGGGCAAATACCTAGATATCTGGAGCTAATAGAAGTGTTCACAAGAAGATATACGTACCGTGGTCGGGACGAATGGCACGAGAAGATGATGCACGATTATTTTCTTCCGGACTGTATGTTCTCTGATGAAAATTTCCAAGGCCGATTCCGCATGCCCAGACATTTGGTGCTAAAGATTATTGGTGATCTTTTTCAGGTAGAACCTCAATTTAATTATCAGTATGATGCACTTAATATTAGGGTTCATAGCCCTGAACAAAAATTTACTTCGGCTTTGAGGATTTTAGGATATGGTAGACCTCCAGATTCTAATGATGAGTACCTTCGCATTGGCAAAACAACTGCATACAAGTATCTTGCGTTGTTTTGCGAAACAATGATTAATCATTTTGGTCCTACCTATTTACGAAAACCAACTGATGTAGATGTTAGAGAAATATTAAATCAAAATCAGGAAAGGGGATTTCCCGGAATGCTGGGTAGTCTTGACTGCATGCATTGGGTATGGACCGGATTCCCTACCTATTGGGCTGGTCAGTATAAAGGTCATTACCCAAAACCAATGGTGATCCTTGAGGCTGCAGCATCTTATGATTGTTGGATATGGCACGCTTTTTTTGGTCTCCCGGGATCTCAAAACGATATTAATGTTTTACACAAATCGCCTTTGTTTGAAAATTTAAAGTATGGCATTTCTCCTCCAGTAAACTTTGCTATCAACGGGAATCACTACACTCATGGTTACTATCTTGCAGATGGAATTTATCCAAAATGGTCAACTTTAGTTCAATGTTACCGTCAGCCACCTGCCGGTGAAATGGGTCGTTCATACTCGTATTTCAATAGTAAACAAATGAATCTGAGAAAGGATGTCGAACGAGCTTTGGAATTTTGAAAAAAAAGTTCGCAATCATTTGTGGGCCTTATCGTGGTCTAAGTACTCGTGAAATGCATAAGACTATGCTGACTTGCATCATTATGCATAACATGGTTATCCAGGAGACTCGTCGTAATAAGAATTGGACTAACCATCAAGATGAAGACTTAAGGCCTGAAATTATACCAGCAAGAGGACTACCTGCAAGGAACAATGCGCAAATGACCAGTCATATTGAGAATAAACCTTTGTATAACAGGTTAAGGGAAGATCTAAGAGCAAATATGTGGGCTGAGTTTGGAAGAGATGGGGGACGAATTGAGTAGTGTTGTTTCATTTATTTTGGTTTATTTATTATTGTTTCATTAATTAAAATCATTTACTAATAAAATTTATTATTGTTTAAGTTTATTATTATTAAAGTACCGGTCTAGTCTCAATCTCAACCGGTCTAGACTCAATCTCTACCGGTCTAGTCTCAATCTCTACCGGTCTAGACTCAACCGCTATCATTCCTTTATATATATCCCCACACTAAATCCGTTTCAAACTCACATCACTTCTCTACAAATTCTTTCTTTGATTTCTACAAATTCTTTCTCTGATTTCTTTCTCTAAATTATACCTGATCCTAGCTTCACTGAAGATGAAGATTTATCTCTTTGTAGAAACTATGTAATATACTATCCGAAGAAAGGTGAAGAAAGACGGATGAGTGGTTTAACTAGTATGAGTTATTTGGGTAAAATTCATGATGCCTTCTGCACAGAGACAGGTAATCCTCATAACCGGGATTGTGCTGATTTGTTTTGCCGATTCATGAATATCAAAAAAGTGCTTGTGGATTTTATAGATATGAAAAGGATTGTCACTCGATACCGTCTTAAAGGTGAGAGCAATGCTGAATTGGGGATTCGAACTCGAGACGAGTGGCGAAGATGGAAACGAAAAGATTTCGAATACGAAGCGCAATACCGAATTCTTAAGGATTTTTTAGTAACTCGTATGGGATGTTAGCCTTAAAAGTTTTTAATAATGATTTCATGGACGTTGTCAAGTAAAAGTTTTAATGTAATGAAAAAAATAGAACAATTCATTACAATTAACATATCCCATATCATCAATTGTCTTCATTGAAATTAAAAGCTCATACATTAATTAATTAAGTGGCACTACTTCATTGCCGTCTTCTCCATCCTCATCTTCGGATTGAACTCCAAATTGTTTTTCCATATTTCTCTTGTTTCTTTTTTCTTTTAATTCCTCTGTTAACCTGTCCATATCCATCTCCCATACCATTAATTTTCTGGTATTCATTTTATCGGTTTTTGCATTTAGAATCTTATTCTTGTCATAGTCTGAAACAAATTTTTCTTGATTTTGTCGATGTTTTTTCATCTCCTTAGTCAAGAATGCGCGGTCTACAACTCTTTGTTTTTAAAACGAGCTTCTGATGCTCTATCAAAGTTTCAATAGTACTACTACCTCCTTCACTTGCTTCTCCTCCTTCTTGGGCAGCTTTTCTCGCTGCTCTTGCATGATTTCTTCCTAATAATTTTCTCTTAATTGCGGTATTGACATTCAGGTTGGAATTTTTTTTTCTGGTAGTTTCCGGTGAAGAGAATGGATTATCTGAAGATTGAGATGGTTGTGAATTGGGCGTCGAAGGTGAAGAAGTGTATGGTGAACTTGCAAGTATGTATGGTGAACTTACAGGTATATTTTGCATGTTTGCTAACACTTCTGGATTATATTTAGGCAACACTTTCAAAATATGATAACAACTTTCGAAACTAAAATTGTTCCCATTTTTATGGTGCCAATCAGTGCGACACTTTCGTTCGACATCAACATCGACAAGACCGCTCTCTCGACCACGAGAAGCTTGCATTATAGCAGCGACATACAACGCAACTTGGGCGTTGATTGCAATAAAATGACCGGATAATCCATTTGCATCACGATCGTTGATGTTCATAGTTTTGTGACGAAAGTTAGCAAATATGTTATCCCACAACTTGGTAGATTGTTGATTGGCACCATCCGTACTATCTTGTGTAAAGAACACATAGTTTATGCAAATGGCTTCATCTTCGATTATGGTAAATTTTGGACCCCTAATCTTCTTCTTTTGTTGTTTAGTTTGAGTATTTGATTGAGACATATTAAAGAAATTATACAATACGAGTGAATGAAAGAGTTAGATGCACTTAATTTGTTTTAGATTAACAAATGTGAAGAGTATAGAAGAGAAGGAGTGAGTTAAAATGGTAGAGGAATGTGGTATTTATAGGGGGAGAATAATAACCGTTGGATCAGATTTTAATTAACGGTGTAACAAGCACCTACCGGTGTTACCTAAATCGGCAACGGTGTTGTTTACACCTACCGTCTTAAATTACACCTACCGGTCGAGACTAGACCGGTAGGTAGAAACTCCACCTGGACTGGCAAAGGGGCAAATTTGCCACTTTGCCAGTCCAGTTTGCCACTTTGCCCCTTCCATAGTGGGTTCTTAAGTGGAAAATCAATTGATTTTCCACACCCATAGGAAGGGGCCTAATGTATATCAATAATGCCTGAATTTTTGGTATTATGTTATTTTGTTGGTATATATACTTATTTATTCAAATATTTATTATTTATCAATAATTTATTGGGGTTGTTTAAAAATTACATTAATAATTTATACATTTGACGGAAAATATCACTCATTTCATAACGTGTAATGTCTGTGTGGCGTACATGTTGTGTCGAGTATATATGCATCAATGCTTTCCAGCTCAACTTTGAGCCAGTTCAAAAACTCTTAGTATTTGTTATAGCATCGCTCAGTCGAACTCATAAGTTTTGCTATATCAAGTTTGTTGTTAATTTTAGATGTACAAAATTATATCTTGATTCTAGTCTACTAAAGTCAAGTCTCGGACAAAAAATAAAACATAGTAGATGAGTATCAGATATTACTGAATACCCTCGAAGAATGAAGAATGAAGGAAAAACGAAGACATTTGCAAAAAATTAGACAAGAAAGGTATGTGAAGACTGACTAATCCTATTTACTCAAAGTATCTACCATTCTTTCTTATGACACTATGGTATATGATTTTACAGTAGATTTTATATAAGAAGAAAACTTATCATTTAATCTTGAAATCTAATTCAAGCAATGGTTGTTCATTGATTTTAACAATCTTAGTCAAGAGCAATTTTAGTTCACAAACTATTTTTCTTTAAATTTATCTTTGAAATATTATTCAAGTAAAACAGTTTATGGATTGTTTGGGTATAATGCAAACCTATGGATATTGGGTATGTTTCCAAACATATATTGTCAGAGACAAAAGTATATGAACTGTCAAGGATTACAATATCATGTATATAAATCATGTCATATTCTACATATTTCTGTAACATTTTGAACAAATGAAAAAGTATAGACAAGGAAAAGGCTCACGAACTATCCAAGGGTAAGTATATCCGATATGATGTAGTACATGCTGCCTAGTTCTTTCTAGAGTCTTCTTTGAATTGTTTTACAAGTCTCTTGCTTTCCTAGTTTAGGATTTATATGTTTTTAGAGTTTTCTAGTTTATGGAAGTCATGCTAAGTTAGGAATCATGATTCCCTTTATATAGCCTGGTTGTCTTATTGTTCAGAACATCTAATTTTTAGAATACAACTGTTTCTTCAAAACTCTTTCTTCTATGTTATTCCCTTGTTCTAAACCTTTTTTTCTGTTATACTAACCCTATTCGTCTCTTCTTTGTTATCTACAATCTCCGCATTGCATTCTTCTAATTAAGTTCTACATTAGTTGGTACCACAGCCTTAGGTTTTAGGTTCTATTCTTAAAACCCGATCCTTAATCGCTTCCGCACTTTTCAAAAACCGTATATAACAAAAAAAAATATAAAAAATATGGGAGAGCCAATTACAAAAGAGTATTTGGATGCAGCCGTCAAAATTTTTACAGAAACTATTGAAGCAAACAACAAAGCTATCAACATAGCTATTGAAGAAAACAAGAAGACCCTTACGGAATTGTTTACTACAAAACTTACAGTTGTAGAACAAAAGTTCTCATCAAACTTTGAAGTCGTTCAACAGAACTTTAATGTTCTTGCTAAACACTCGGATTTGAAAGAAGAAGAATTGGCGTTAATAGAAACAGTAAAACCTTCTGAAGAAGAAAAGAAGTTAGAAGATGAGCTGCTAGAGAAAAATAAACAGAAACTTAGAATGTTGATGAACTTTGAAATTCCTGAGGATGTGCAGAAAAGTTTTGACAAGATAAAACAGTATGAAGGTATTTTGGGACATTCAAAGACATCTGGTGACTTTATCCGAAATCGAAGGTGATGATGCACTAGAAGATGATCAAGAGAAAGGTTGGATGGAATAAAAACGCCTGAAATCTGGTCAAAACCCTTATGGTTCTTTACCTGAATATAAGCTAAAGGCAGACATTCCAAATTTCTCTGGAAAATTTCGCATAGAGGAACTTACTGACTAGTTCTTTGAGGTTGAAGCATTTTTCGAATTCATGGAAGTACACGATGATGCTAAATTCAAGCTTGTGGCATACAAACTCAAAGGAGGAGCTGGAACATGGTGGAATAAAGTTTGTGATGATCGTGTTAATGATGGGAGGCCAAAGATTCGTACGTGGGAGCGTATGAAGAAATTGATTAAAGATAAATTTTTGCCTAGAGATTATATGCAGCAACTTTTTTGTCAAATTGCAACAAATTCAGCAAGGAGCACGAACTGTTGAAGAATACGTATCAGATTTTTATGATTTGGTTGCTCGAAATCAACTCAAAGAATCTGAAGAGCAGTTAGTTGCTAGGTTTGTTGAGGGATTAAATAGGTTGATCCAGAATGGTATGACACAATCAGTTTTTACTATGGTCGAAGCTGTACAATAGGCAATTAAGGTTGAACGAAGAGTTCTTAAATCTTCAAGATATCCTCCTGTGAGACAAGGTGGTCGTTTTCAAAATAACTATAGATCATCTTCTGGTTATTTCAATGATAATCCTGTAGAAGAAGTATCATATCAGACAAAACAATATTCGAATGTTGCTGGTTCTTCTTCAAGTACTGCAAGAAACAACCCTCCCTTATTACCGACACCTAACGATTTGCCTATTTTGTCACCGCAAAGGTATTCTCCTCCGAGTGCTAATATTAACACTAATCGTAATGGTAACAAGGCTGCAACTGCAACTGTATTTCCTCCACCTTTGAAACCTGCAAACACTTATTCTAAATTCAGAGGAGATAAGTGCAATAAGTGTCTTCAAACATGACATAATTCTTCTGAATGTAGTCGGATTAATGGGTTGATAGTTGAAGAACAAGAGCAAGAGGAAGAGTACATATTTCATGGTCTAGTAGGTGAGAATATTTAAGAATTTGAGTACAATCCAGAAACAAAATTTGCTCAGTACTATGAACATGTTGATGTGGGTGCTACATATGAAGAGCCGTAGATAGGTATGATCCGACCACTACTTCTAAACCAGTCGTGTTTTTTTCAGAGAAATAATATTTTTAAGTCTAGATGTGCTATAGCAGGCAAAGCTTGTGATATGATAATCGACAGCGGTAGTGTTGATAATTACATATCTTGCTATGATGTAGAAAAACTAAAACTCCCAGTTCTTCCTCATCCTAAGCCATATTCTGTTGGTTGGGTTAATGGTTCTACGTCTCAGAAGATAACACATCAGTGTTTAGTATAATTTTCTTTTCCTGGATATCAAGACTCAGTTCTTTGTGACTTCATAGATATGACTGCTACACATCTACTGTTAGGGATACCATGGGAATCTAATACTCGAATTATTAAAGATGGTTTCGAGAATACTTACACTTTTGAGTATAAAGGGAAGATGGTGACTTTACGTCCTTCTGACTCTGGTGCTGTATATAGAGAGCATAGTGATGGCAAAACAAGTGCTCTTATTTCTAGCTTAGTAAAACGTGGACATTCTCTCAGTTCACATGAAGAACAAAAGCCAATGACTATTATCCCTGATATAGTTAAACCATTGGTTCAACAGTATGCAGTTTTATTTCCAGATGAGTTAACAAATGTGTTACCTCCATTAAGGGATCTGCAATATCAAATTGACTTCATACCAGGAGCTTCTCTCACAAATAAGGCTCTCTATCGACTGAGTCCCAAGGAGCATGAAATTCTACAAGGGAAGGTGGAAGATTTGTTAACTAAGGGGTTAATAAGGCGCAGCAAAAGTCCTTGTGCTAGTCCTGCATTCCTATTTGAAAAGAAAGATAAAGGATGGCGAATGTGCATAGATTGTAGAGATGTGAATCGCATTACAATTCCTTACAGATTTCCGATACCAAGAATAAACGATATGATTGATATGCTTTCTGTTTCGAGAATTTTTACTAAGACGGATTTGCGAAGTGGATATCATCAGATTCAAATTAGAGAGGGGGATGAATGGAAGAAAACTTTCAAGACGAGAGAAGGATTGTATGAATGGCTTGTTATGCCATTTGGGATGTCCAATGCTTCTAGCACTTTCATGAGGCTTATGAATCAGGTTCTACATCTCTTTCTTGGCAAATTCATTGTTGTTTATTTTGACGACATTTTAATTTACAGCAATAGTGAAGAAGAACACATTGCACATCTGTCTAAAGTGTTTCAAGAACTTGCTGACAGTGCCTTGTTTGTGAACCTTAAAAAGTGTAACTTTGCTTCTTCACAAGTTACTTTTCTGGGATATGTAGTGTCAGATAAAGGGATAGTTATTGACAGTTATAAGGTTCAAGCAATTAACGATTGGCCAACACCTACTTCAATTAAGGAAGTTAGAAGTTTTCATGGTCTAGCATCGTTCTACAGGCGTTTTATTAGAAATTTTAGCATTTTAGTTGTTGGCCTGATAGATTGTTTAAAAAGAGGGAAGTTTGTGTGGACTGAGGAAGCATACAAGAGTTTTCATACTCTCAAGCAACGGTTATGCAGTGCACCGGTGTTGGCTATGCCTGATTTCAATAAACCATTTGAGATTGATTGTGATGCTTCAGTCATGGGGATTGGTGAAGTACTATCTCAAGATCAACATCCGATAGCTTTTTACAGTGAGAAGAACTCTGACACAAGGAAGAAGTGGTCGACTTATGTACTTGAATTAATTTCTCTTGTTCAAGATTTAAAATAATGGCATCCTTATCTTGTTCACAGTGAGTTTATATTAAACACAGATAATCAGGCACTGAAATTTCTCCAGACTTTAGCAAAAGTTAACAGGATGCATGATCGATGGTTATCTACTATTAACCAATACACTTTTTCCATCAAGCATAAAAGTAGAAAATTGAATCAAGTGGCTAATGCTTTGAGTTGACATACCCATCTTCTTGTTACTATGAAGCATGAAAGCATAGCTTTGGATTATATTAAATATCTATATGCTACAGACAAGGATTTCAGTCAAATTTGGGAATAGTGTGGGAGTTTAGCTAATAATTACAATGATTTTCTTATACAAGATGGGTTTATTTTTAAAGGGAATCGTCTGTGTATACCAATGGGATCACTAAGATGACATTTGATCCATGAATTACATGGCAGTGGCTTGGGAGGACACTTTGGACGTGACAAGGCAATTTCCTTAGCTAAAGAACGATACTACTGGCCTTCCTTGAAGAGAGATATTCAGAAATTTGTTCAAAAATGCATGGTTTGTCAACAATCTAAAGGTTCGATTCAAAAAACAGGTTTATATACTCCTCTTCCAGTGCGTGAAGCTCCGTGGGTTGATGTGAGTATGGATTTCATTCTCGGTTTACCTAGAACTTCTAAGGGTAATGACTCAATTATGGTGGTAGTAGACAGATACTCCAAGATGGCACATTTCATAGCATGTAATAAAACAACTGATGCTTCTAATGTCGCTTACTTATTCTTTAGAGAGATAGTTCGTCTTCACGGAATTCCCAAAGCCATTACTTCTGACAGAGACACAAAGTTTTTGAGCTATTTTTGGAAATCCCTTTGGATGAGATTGGGAACTAAGTTGCAGTATAGTACGACAGCTCACCCACAAACTGATGGGCAGACGGAGGTTGTTAATCGATCGATGGGGAATTTGATACGAGCTAAGATATCTGACAGTAATGAAAAACAATGGGATATTCTTCTACCCCATATGGAATTTTCTTTCAATACTTATTCCAATCGCTCGAATGGTAAGACACCATTTGAAATTGTCTATTCAAAAGTTCCTAATCATGTTCTTGATCTTGTGGTGCTTCCAAAGTTGGCAAATTCGAATACTAGAGCTGATCAGTTGGTGGAAAAAGCTTCAAAACTTCATCAGGAAGTTAAAAATAAGTTAGAAGTCAGTAATGCCAAATAAAAAGAGGATGCTGATACTCACAGAAGAGAGAAAATTTTCAAAGAAGGGGAGTTAGTGATGATAATTCATTTTCGCAAAGAAAGATTCCCTGTTGGAACTTACAACAAAACGAAAATGAAGAAGTTTGGACCTTTTAAGATTTTAAAGAAAATCAGCAACAATGCCTATGTGGTCGATATTCCTTCAAGCTGGAACATTTCGAACATCTTCGATGTGCAGGAAATCTTTACTTTTCATGGTGACACTGATGCTTATTTCATCTCGAGGACGAGCTATGCTCAAGAAGGGGGGACTGATGTAGTACATGCTTCCTAGTTCTTTCTAGAGTCTTCTTTGAATTGTTTTACAAGTCTCTTGATTTCCTAGTTTAGGATTTATCTGTTTTTAGAGTTTTCTAGTTTATGGAAGTCATTCTAAGTTAGGAATCATAATTCCCTTTATATAGACTGGTTGGCTTATTGTTCAGAACATCTAATTTTTCGAATACAACAGTTTCTTCAAAACTCTTGCTTCTATGTTATTCCCTTGTTCTAAACCTTTTCTTCTGTTATTCTAACCCTATTCGTCTCTTCTTTGTTATCTGCAATCTCCGCATTGCGTTCTTCTAATTAAGTTCTACATTACGATATGCATACCATGTCAAGTTGGACATAGTTCTGTACACCTTTTGCAAAGGTAAACAAATATTATTTGCTAAGGAACCCTTGTACTTTTGTACACTAATTATTGTGGTATCCTTGCACTTTACTAAGTCTCTCATAATCACTTCTAAGCATCTTTATTGATAAAATATTATTGATCTTATGGATTTTTATTGACTATTCTTGAACACCATATTTTTTGAATGTTCACGACCTCACTTGGGTATGGTATCATTTATTGTGCGTGGTTCAGTAACCAACTGGACCATAAATATACAAATTTGTTTTTGTAATTCAAGGCAACTCCTCATATTCTTGCATGATTTCCTAACTTTCAATTTCATCTAAAGAGAGGAGTTGTTAAGCTTGAATTTGAAGCAACCTTAACTTAAATTCAAAGATAACCGCAATACTTGATAATCTATAAAAAAATAGAGGACTCTTACAACTAGAATTATCGATCCCTAATACTCTGGTGTCTTCTAGGTTGGTGATAAATGTGATGTATAGAGATGTTGTAGATGAAAATAGAGGTGCTCTAATGTTGGGATTGCAGGCAATGAATTCAAGGAGGCTTCTATGGAAATTTATTGCTTAAGGTGATGATTTTTCTTCGTTCATTATGGATCTGATCTTGGTGATACGGGCAACTCCATATTTTTTCGCAGTAATTTCTTGGTTAATACTAGGGTTAGGTTGGGATTATGACACTATATTCTAGTCTTGTTCTTTTGAATAAAGTTTTATTTTTTTAATATCAACTTTAATCAAAATGTAAGCTTTAATTTCTTAATTAATATAAGTCTAAAACTACCGATGATCTAAAAATATAAGTCTAATTTTCAACAATACTTCTTGTTTTAAGTGAAAATTTCGAATTAATTAACAACTGCGTCATTTTACAAGATATATAATTAATTAACAATATTGTGCTATTTTAGTAAATATGAACTTGGACAATAAAGACTTCAACAAAAATGTCGGACAATCTTTGCTTAACCTCCTGGTTTTCTTCATTCGAAGAAACTTGCATTCTATGCGCTATTAAGGAGATTTTCGTTTGTTCTTGTAACTAATATGGTTAGCTTTCAAATTTTATCACTACACCAAATTATGGGATTAGAAACAGAATGAAGCCGTTACGAATCAGGGTTGTAACGGTCACTATGCCAAAACATGGTAAATTTGACTGGGCTCCTTTTAGAAGTTTGACAGGGGACTCCTGTCAATTTATTTTTGACGGGCAAGGTATATCAAAATAACACAATTTAGTCAGGCCCTTGAAGGTCTTCATTTTTTACGGGGATAAACAAAATAACCCAACCACTTTTTACTCGATTTCATTTATCAAATTAGTTTCTCTCTCATTTTTGAAATCTTCCAGAGAAAAGAAAATAAAAATAAAACCCTAATTTTAGTTTTAATCTTCTATCGTGTGGGATTTGATTTGGAGAGTCTCGATCTTCATCTCGATCCTCATCTCAGATCTGAACAAATTTACTCAGAGGTAAACCCTCTAATCTCCTCTCTTTTTCCACAATTTGATTCGATTTTTTTCTTTTACTTGAATATTTTTTGTTTTCTTTTAGGCGAATCACATATTTGATGCATTAGAAACAAGGATTTCGACGCTTGAATCTCTTAAACTTCAGAAAGAGGAAACAGCTCAGGTAAGATTATACGTAAGTTTTTCAATTGAATTAGGTAAGTTAGAGATTTAAGTTTTTTTTTTTTTTTGGTCGGCGAAGTCAATTTTGTGAGTTAAGTAATTTCAGCCTTCAATTGATTGTATCTATATTAGCTTTCATTTTGTCTTGAGGTTCCATATGTGTGTGCTCTGTTTGAAGATTATCAAAGCATGTTGGTACTTGTCACTGTTTTTAGGACTTTTCTTAAGTTCAATTTTGTGGTGATTTTTTAATTAGGGTCTTGCAGAACTTAGGATTTCTTGATTTGAACATTTGTTTTGAAATTGGTTATCTTGAAGAAGAATGTGGCATCTTCATTTGTTTAGTTATCAGTGGTTATCTCATTAGAGAATATTGATTTGATGCAGTCTTTTTTGTTATCTTTGTGGTTTTTTTATGGGATTTTGGATGTGGGGTTTTGTTACTAATTTTAGGGTTTTTTACTTAGAGAATAATCAGTATGGGATTAGTAATGCTAATGATGCGATTATGTAGTGCTTATTTAAATGATATCCAAGTCCATGGTTATCATTTTTGCACAGATTTCTCATTAAATTATATACTGGGGCTTACAAGTTTGTCTTTCTTGATTGCTAACTTTTTATATTTTTATATGTACTCGTGTTAATAGATTTAAGCAGGCACTGAAAGCTGGGTTCAAGCATTTGATCTTTGAGGATAATTACGATACTGGTAAAATGTTTATCAGCATTTGATCTTGAGTTTTAGCAAGTTTGGCATCACAATTTTCATCTGCATCATGTTTGAAGATTGACTAACCATATCGTTATAAGGTAGAAAACTTGAAATGAATTTTGGTAATAATAAATGGGATCGTTTTTAGGTTTTTGAGTCTGGATAGTCATTGTATTGTGAATGTTTGTCTATATGTAGGCTTTTGCAGGAATTTAGATTTCTTGTAAAATGTTGTCTCAGTTTAAAGCGCATCATCGGCATATGGTGTTGTACATATATTTGAAAATTATGCTTATTTTATTGTATTTTATATTTTTGGTGTGAATATGGATCAGTTTTTATGCTGTATAGTGGATCTTCTAATTGGTGTATGGTGACTAATGACATTCGGATGTCAATGCTACTCATTCTTCCAAGCTTTATTTGTACTTAAAACACAAAATTAATTAATACAAATATTTATTCTTAGTGTTGAGCTTGTTGGATCTCTTAACTCATGCCATCAATAATTTTTACATATCATTCATATGCAGTCCCCATTAAACTAATGGGTACTTTGATGTTTATATTTCTTTCATTTTTTTTAAATGGTTGGTGGTGATTATCTTTATCTATTCACACCTTTACTGTGTTTTTTGTTGCACTTGCTTTTCTCATGCACCTTTGTGTTTCACCCACATCTAGAATCAATTCATTTCAAGAGAAACAACAGCCTCTTCAGCCTAATTGCAACTGAAAACCTGTTCAGTTTAGTGACTAAATTTACTCAAATTTTGTTTTTATTTTCAATTTTTAAAACATGGGATTAGTACTCATTTTGTAACTTAATAACTATGTATGTTACTTAAAATTTTGATCGTTGAAATTGTTTGATGTATGCATAAGTTACTCAGATTTCATTTAGGGGTTAGTTAGGTTGACTTTGAACACTGGGGAAGCAGTGGTCTTTCTGTTATTAATTGATTTTATTAGCTTTAATTGAATGATTAAAGAAAGTTGTTCCTACAATTGCAACAAGATAATAAGGTTTTCAACCTTTGATTCTCGATATCTAATGCAGAAAACTTTCCTTGGTTATTTCAGAATATGTTCTTAAGTTACAACTGTTTATACACCTCAATATTCCCATCAAAAAATTTAAGTGCAACCAAGTCAATTCAAAGGTTAGTCTATGTTCTTAACATGATAGTACTTGTATTACACTCTATGTTCTTGAACGAAAGCATTAGGTATCTGAATTTGGCTGGAAGCCTGGAACTCATGTAATTAGATGTGTATCTTTGATGTCTGCGCATTTTTATTAGCTTCATTATAACTTAAAGCTACATTTAACAAATATTTATATGATGATATCCTCTGTAAATTAATTTCTTGCCATAATTGGCTTATACTGATAAATTCTTTGTTCTACTTATAATCTTAAGATAATCTTTCCTTACATCTAGTTTGACTTGATTATACTGGTTGTAGTCCTGATGAGAGTAGAGCATGAAAAAAGGGGAACATAAGACGTAGCTGCTCAAAAAGATTGATGTCACGAGCTTAAGGTTTCTTCTCTTCTTCGGCAATTTTTCTCTCCCATTTATGCATGTTTTATACATCCTGATAGATCAGATGTATATACGCAGGGGAAATCCAAGGAGACTATGAGATTAATTGATCCAATGGAGAAGAGGTGGTTATGGCAGCGTCAATGTTGGAGGGTACGTTACAATACCAATCTGGTCAGGTCAAGGGTTCAAATTCATCTAGGTATCATATCCGCATCCATCTCAAATTCGATTTCTACAACTCTGCCACTCTGATCATGTTTTTTTTCTCCTATCAGTCTGTTCAGGTAAATGCTTAGTAAATTTACTAGGTATGAAATATAATATTTTATCTTAAGATTCTGATGGTCCAGTTCGGCTCCAATTGTTTCTCCCACTAGATTCACCACAAAGGATCTTTCACTGAGTAAGACCTCACATTTCTATCTTAGTTGTATCAAATTTGTGATTCATGTAGCCCGTCTTGTTGCCTATTTAAGGTTTATTTGGTTGGATTTTTACTTGCATTACACTGTAGATGTTGCTAACATATTGAATGACCTTATTATTGGGGGGGAGGCTGAGTTATCGGTGTAACGGTGAGTATTAATACTCTTGCAGACCTTTCTTGATGCATGATAACATCAAACATTCTTTATATATCAACTGATAAATGTCTATCCTGTGAAGCATCTTAGATTGAAAACTATAACTCTCTGAATGATTCAAATTTTCAACTAAAAATATTGAACAAAGTTCATTTTCTAGTATTGGATGATTTTTTTTATTTTTCTTCTTTTTTTTATAGTGGTTTCATTCACTAGCTAACTGCCATGTATATAGGTTGATGTGTTTAATCGAAACAACCAAGAGAAATTTGTTTTTGCTGGACCCTCCAAATCTTTTGAAACGATTGTCAAGTACGCAACTAATTTACAATCTTCCGAAACCATTGTCAAGTATGTAACTTACTTCCATTTTACAACTATGTGCTAATCTGTTTTAACCTTTCCAAGCAAGTAACTTGCTTCCGTTTTTAGAATGGTGCATCCTATGCAGAGGTGGTAAATTATTGAAATTTTTCTATGTGATTGCAAGTTTCTGAAATTAAGCTCTACATATTAAGGGCATATGCTATCTATTTATCAGTTCACTTGTGACTTGATTTTTATCTCATTATCTTGCTGACAATCTCACTGTAATTATGTAGCTCGAAATTTTATTATATCTTCAATCTATATTTGCACGGGCTGCTTTGAAACAAACTTAGGCACTGGGTGTCATGAAGCAGGAGCAACCTATACGAGTGGAGCATCTCCTAGTTCCTGATGTGGAAGGGTACCCGAGGTATGATGTTGTATATTTAGTGACATCAGGAAATAATGTTGGGGACTGCTAATAGGATTTATTTGAATGACTGAAATTGAAGGACAACCATTTTCATACTTTAATGTGTATGTGCGGAGTTTGAAGATGATCATGATCTTGACGTGGTAAAGGCAATCAAATATTGTAGGAATTGAAGTTTGGCTGGCTAGACTGGTGATTATGTTTATCACTAACTCTGTAAACAATCAATTTTGGATTCTCTGTTAGCCTTTGTTTTTTATTCTTCTTGTTGATGTCGTCTATGATGTTGTTTGGACTCGAATGAGATTGAACTTTTACAATAAATCTCGATTTATTTTGAAGTTCAAAATGCGATTAGTTCTTCACATTACTTTTGTTTGCAATTTAAGCAGTAATAGAAAAATATTTATATAATTAATATAAGTAAATTGGCTGGCAAATCAATTTCAGAATTAATGACAAGTAATGCCTGTCAATTTCGGAATTATTGACAGGTTAAGTCCATAGTTTATTATTGATAATTATTGACAGTAGACTCTTATAAAAAAAGGTTATTGACACCTCAAATAACGATAGGCCATCCGACGGGCAAGGTCTGTCAATAATCTCTATTATCGACGGATCTAGCCCGTCGAAAAAGGTAATTTCTGGCGTAGTGGGTTGTCGCCTGTTTCGAAAGTGGGTATTACAATTTTTTCTCAACGGAAATTGAGCCGTTACGAATTTTGAGTTATAACGACATTAGTAACAGCTGGGAGCCATTACGAATTAACACATGGTAACAGCTCAGGGTTGTTACGATTTTTTTGTAACAACGTGGTTGTAACATCTTCGAGCCGTTACTACGTGGAAAATTAGTAACATGGGGAGTCGTTACGATTTTTTTTTGTAACAGCAGAAAAATTACTGCCAGTTAACCTTAACCATGTCAAAATTTGACTGGTAGTTCATTTTTTGCCAGAAATAAGCCGAAAATACAATTGACATGCATAAACCTTTCATTCCATCCAAATTCAGCAATAGATTCATCATTCATTCAATTCAAATCAGAAATAGTTTCATCATTCATTCAATTCGTATCAGTGAAAGAAAATAAATTCTTCCAAGTATTTTTTTTTTTTTTTGCCAAGTATTAAGTACCTAAGTTCAGTTCATAGAAACTTTAGAAACTTCCTAAGTTCACAAATTCTTCTAACATAAATCACTGTAATCAGATACTATTTAGAAACTTAAAAAGCTAACATGATCATATCTTTCTTCCAACTGCAAAGTAAAACAGACTTACAGTCAAAAAACCAAGCAACTATCAATTGAACCCAATAAACAAACAAAAATAACATGGGAACTGAAGTTTCATCTTCTACTCAAAGCAAAATGGTTCGGCCAAATATATATAACAAGAAAAAGACTACATACATTGAATGAAGCATCAAATTAAATGTTATGAGGTACAATATGTCGAAGGCATCATCATTTTTCTGTTATAACCCAAAATAATGAAGTAAGATGAGAGAAATATGGAAATTGCAATGATTCTAGTTCGTATAATCAGATTAAATTTCTAGTGAAATCATATGACCCTATTGCACGACATAAAGGGTAAGGGAGATACTAATATTTTCTGCATCCTAGATCCTGACAGTTTAGTCAAGTGAAGAGGTATCCACTCCCAAGCCTACATGGAACATCCAATACAAAACAAGAAAATCATGCTCGGAAGTTTTATAAGATATGTTAGTTATCAAGATTTTGTGATTTAAGGATACCCATTGGAATGATAGCAGCATCTGAACCACCACAAAGCATCACATCCAGTATCATCTCCATAAATTAGAAAATATATGCAGTAAATAGTTATGTGTTAAGACACTGGAGAAGCATTACTTCAGGAACTATCAAATCTTTAAAAGAAATAACATCCAATAGTCGATCTAGACTTACCAGGTCCATAGAAAGCATGGCAGAACCCATATTGGTAGTGGCAATTGGTACTCTGTTTGTCTTTCATGTAGATTCTGCCAGGCAATTAATGCAATTGATCCCGCAACAAACCAAAGTCTATAAGATCTCTTACCAGGGTAACACAATTGTAAGAAACAAGAAATCTAGCAAGTATACAAGTGAAGTACTTACTAGGTGTCTAGCAGGTACACATGTTGATGAAAACCCCACTACACTTCTCACCGGCGTAATACCTCGCAAGTATAAACTGAAGGTCAAATCCACAAATATAAACTTAATAGTACAAGTATGACCAAGTTAAGTACTTACTAGGGAATGATGTTTCCATGGCTGGGTACTACTGCTCCAACTGACCGTGTGTGAAGTCCCCTGTGCATATCAAGAAAGAAAACAAATTCTTCTAAGTACCAATTTTTTTTTTTTAAGTATCAAATTCTGGTAAGTACCTAAACACCATTTTACATTCATTATATGATAAGTACCTAAATAGTTATACAAAGTCCTACACAGTGACTTACTTGAAGTGACACTGGAGTATTGTCATCTACTTCTCCCATGTAAACACAACATTGCATATTCAATCTTGGAAAACCCCTGAAACACAGGGAAAACAACTGTTCCATTTGGACTCGTGACCCTTCTAACTGTATTTGATTAAAGTGTTGAATTTGAGGTTCTCTCCTGGTCAATAAAACAATATTAACACATAGAGAAAGTAATATTGTTAACTTAGGATCACCATGTATAAAAGAGATATTACTACTATATAAGAAAATTGGTGGCATATCAAGGGAATTGCTGCGATGATTACCTTCGGCTGGTGGTAGTGGAACGGTGGTGGACTGAGGTGGTAATTGCTGCTGACTTTTGACTTAGCTCTAGAAGGAGCAGGTGATGTTGCGCTGTTACTGGTGATGCACTTCCCTGCAATGTTCATCTAGTTGCAATCCCAGCTGCAACTCATTCTGCTATTCCCAACAACTCATGGACCTGCAATCACTGCCAAAATAAAAACATTATTAACACTAGAACAAGGAATTAGGGTTTGGGACCAGACCAACTAAGGAAAAACATTAGAACAGAAATCTTGCATTATCAATGCTACAAACCAGATAAACAATTACCTCTTCAAGGTCCAAGCAAATTTGAGAAGTATCTCCATCTCCGAAACTCTATGCAAACAAAATCACATGCATTTAGTCTACATACAACAAGAACTAAGATATTTCACCAACCAATCCCTAAGGTAACAGAAAACACATAAGAAACCAAGGATAAGCCTGAGCTTAGGAAAGAAATTGCAAATCCGTAAATTATTTCCATAAGCATGAGCTAAAGAAATTCTCAACCAACAAAAATAAAATTCACCAACCAATCCCTTTATGCTTTATAGTTAAGTAACCTCCTCAATTCAGCCATTGCATTCTCTATTTCCTTAACATACTGCTCGATTTCTCCTCGAGTTTTTAACTTTCTTATTAACATAGTCCTCTGCTCCTTTGTCTTTTTCTGAATTAAAATGAAAATGACCATGAATGTCAGAATCAGGTGATGAATGCATCAGAATAACGTAAACAATGCATTAATAGTTATAAACATAGTTACCCTCATTATAAACCTGAAGACCATCTGTTTGTTGAATGGGTAGGATCAGCAGCAAACAAGATCATTAGAGAAGTTGAAGAATCAACACTCATGGCAAGTCTGAACTCATTGCAAAGAAAACTGATGAGGTGTCATTAGATGTATCAAGTAGGTAACCATATGTGACATGAAACTCAGCATAAGGAAAGCATAAATAACATAGCATAGAAAGCATGTTAGATAGAAAGCATAGATAAAATACATTACTAGTAGTCTAGTGAGCACCAACATCGAATCTTAAAGGGGTTAATACATATATACATACCCTAGAGAAGGTCTAACACTAGCAGTCCAAGCTCAAGCTTTCCTTCTATCATCTGTGAACCCTTAAGAGATAGTCCATGTACCAGCTATTAAAACACATCAATAAAGTTCATATACTCAGTACCGTAGACAATTAATTCTCCATGTTCTACAACTTTGCAAGTATTTAAGCTTCAAATATTTGAAACCGGTACGAAGTCAGAAATTACCTTTGTTAAACTTGCTTTCTTCACTAACCCATGTCTTAAAAACTGCAACAAATTGATGTTTAGGTGTTTCTACCTTTGATTTGTGTTCTTAATAACCTCAAATCTGACTTAAAAACAAAACAAAAAAGTCCACAATCCATCATACAATTCTAAATCAACTACTAAAAATTGAAACCCTATAAACCCATTTCAAATACGAAAAAATTTAAGAAAAAAATCCATAAATCTATTGAAAAATATTTAGAATCCAAAAGATAAGATAAATGAAAAGTGAAATTAAGGATGAGAAGTAGACTTGCTAGTTGATTTCAACACCAACAGTACTCCATGGTAGAACTTACGAGGCATACCCTTAAGGAAGGATTGTTTTGATTACCTCTTTGTTGATGAGTGTTCTTCTCGATCTCATGATATTAACATGGTTTTCTGAATTTATGTAGAGAAATATATGAGAAAACGAATCTAAGGTTTTGATAACAAATTTGATTAAAGAAAGCAAAACGAGAATCTATAGAGAAAATCAATAATAAATATATGAAGTTGAAACTGAAATGGAATCGAAACCGAAACTGATGATGAATGTAAGTATCTTCGGTGAAGGAAAAAAAAAGGGAAGAGAGGCGGAGGAGAAAAGAGAAAGATAAAAATGAGAAATGAAATATCGATTCTTTAAGGTATGAGGAGGAGAAAACCCTTATGCAGGGTAGGGAATATCCTCCAATACTACCCATCTTAGGTGGAAAAACAATAGCAAGTGTGTGAATGACACACACACAAAACACAAGTGTTACGACCCAAGTGACCAAGCATGTGAATGACACGCCATAAAAAATATTCGTAACGGCTGGCCTCTGTTACAAATTTTTGAAATATTCGTAACGGCTTTAATTTGTTATGAATTTATCGTTCCGGCCATTTGTAACAGGAATTTCGTAACGGCCAGTAAGCCGTTTCGAATTTTTGTTACTAATTTGGAAATTTGATTTAGTGTCTTTATCTTTGACTTAGCTGTAGGGTTGACTTGGATAATATCCAAAACTCGAAGATTTCTTTACTTTTCTATTTCTTTATAACTATCAAATATCTTGTTAACAACTGCATCAAGTAACTACTCCAGAAAAATCAAGTTGGATTATCAAATCAAGTTCAGTTGTAAATTGTGCCATTTAAAATTTATCTAGTAAAAACTTTTTGTTAATGTCTTGGTGTAATCTTTTTTTTATTTTTTTGAAATTCAGATATTTCTAAACTAGACTACCAGTGGTACCCACTTGAACGTTGGGCTTGAACGTTGGGGATATAATATATATCATTCCATACTTTTACCATCGATCATTATGTAATTTTACCATTGAAAATGCTTTATACCCCACTTTGTTGTCTCCAAACTTTGCTCTCGTGTCGTGTCGTCATTTCAGTCTAAATTTGTTCACACTCCTCTAAAGAGTGTATATTTAACATATTATTCTGATTGGTTAATTAGTTAACTGATGACCCTGTTATCCTTTATGTTTAGAATCTCGACCCTCATTACATAATTTCCTAAATTAAATCAATGGTTGAGATTAAATGTTATGTGCACACTCGTCAAGGAGTGTGCAAAAATTCACACTCCTCGTCCAACACTAATGGACTCCTCAATTTGCCCCAGAACCAATGAGAGGATGCCATATCATGAGAGAAAATAGCGGGGGTGAGAGCAACTGCAGTGGTGCGACCATACCCAAAGACCAAAAACCAAACACCAAAAAAAAATCAAAAATTTGGGTTTAATCCGTGGTGTTACGCTATGGTTAATAGAGTAAAATTTAGTCGGTCGCAATTTAAAGTTATGCCCCACTCCAAGCGCATTTTAACAGAGTAAAATTTAGTCT